>CM053792.1:233402863-233425363 GCA_028749045.1 Cupressus sempervirens | reverse complement strand
AAATTTATTATTATAATTTATTTTAGTTTTTTGGGTTTATTTTTATTTTGATATGACCTACTTGACAAGTCTACATCACAGGTTTATTAGGGGTAGCTCCTTCTTGGAATTAAGAGTTTGTTTATTGTGTGTGTGTGTGTGTGTGTGTGTGTTTTGTTACCTCTAGCTTTTCTGTTCACAAGCTTTGAGGGAATATTCTCTTGTACATTTTAATGGTCTATAATAAAAGATGGGATAATTTTTTGCTCTCCATACAAATTCTAGAGAGCAAAAGTGCACCTACAAAATACTCTCTCTTATGGATTCTCAAAACTATGTCATATGAGGAGTTATTTTCTCCCATTAAAACTATGATGTTAAGATGATTTGTGGGTGATAAATTGATGTTATTCTTTATTTATATAGTCTTGGAGATTTAATGGTGCAAGACAACTCAAAGTTTAACACTTTGCCTATATTACACAAATCAACTATAATAAATGTTTCGAAGAGATAAATATACTCATAAATGAAATTATTTATTTTTGAAAACATATTGAATCACTTTCTCTGCATACATATGAAACTATTAAGAATTTTATATTTCTATTGCATCACAATAAATAACAAAGAACCTTAAAATGAAATCACTCAAGTCTACATTGAACAATCATTATAATATTCCTCTCACATGAGAATTCCATAAGATTTAGATATTGATTTAAATTTGAACCTACATAAGAAAAGTAATGAATTTACATGACTTCTACATGGACTCACAAAAATGGCTATTTCTCTACATGAGCTATTTCCTTCCTTCCTATACAAACAATGAGAGGGATGCAATCTTTCTTTTACAATGCTAGTTGTATAAATAACATCAAATCTCACTTTTACATTTATAATGATATACAATAGGGAGTAAATCCCTCCTACATTACAAGGAACAACAATAGCAGTTTGACATCACAACCCATTATGAGATGACATGGAAAGAATTAATTTCTTCACAACTCTTGATTTTTCAACCATAACAAGGGTTAAACCCTAATTTATTCAGAGGATCCATTGTCACAAAACAACACAAAACTAGGAACCATGGAGGCTCACCTCCCATCCTAGGCCTCCAAAGAGGCTACCCACCAAGTTGGGGAAACAAGGTTCAAATTGGGTTTCATTCCATTCTTACAAATGCATATACATCACGTTACAACACTTGAACAATTCCATCCCAAGGGTATTTCACAATGGTTCACCAATAGAACCTTGAATATATGGTGAAGGTGTGCTTTCAAATAGGAGACTTGCATATTAGACCATAGCTATAATAAACAATTTTCATGACCTTTCGGGGCTTTCACAAATTAACAAATTACATGTCCTTTTGAGGCTTCCACAAACATCTTCCAAACATACTACCATCAGCTATAGCTTCCTTGAATCCCATACTCCATAAAATTATTTTCTACACCATATTTCCCTTATCACCCCAAAGAAAGATATGAATGAATATGGCATACAATGAAGGTCATACTCTAAGGTTCTCAACTATATTCGTAATGCCCTGCCAAGAGATCCAAAGAATTAACCTAGAATTTCACTAAGTTTGGTAGCATTTTTTTCGGTCCCTAAAATTGGGTAGCCGAAGGCTCTCTATTTTAGGGACTAACATTAGATCTTCAGTTCTTCTTTGCAATGGTGTAAGTGGTTCTAAATTTTGAGGCCCGAGTCAAAAGTTATGATCTCGACAAGTTGAGAATGCCATTTTTACCTACAAAAGAAGAAAATGTTAGTCCATAGAATTAACAATGCATAGTAAAGACACACTAGCCATTCAAACAAAACTGGAGGTGAATCCTAAAATTTGGCTAAGTCTAAAATTTTGAAGCCCTAAAATTTGGCTAAGTCTGGATTCTTGAAGCCCTAAAATTTGGCTAAGTCTAGATTTCTGAAGCCCTAAAATTTTCTACAATCTTTACCTTATCTCTGGGAGGTCTGAAACCTATCTCAAAAGATTCGTTGCATATATTAAAATATATCTTAAGTATAAGAACTTATACTTAAATGATATATTTTAAACCCCTCTCATGAATACTCGGACAAAACTAAAGGTGAAAAAAAAATAGCTTGACAAGCACACAAGGCCCTTGGTCATGCGCGCATGCATACATATAAAATGCATTAGAGCATGCGTGCGCGAGGTGCGAACCCGTGGCAAATCACGCACGCACGCGAGGCAAGGCAGCGTGCAAGTGCACATGCGTGTACGTGGTGTACATGCGCAAGTGCGAGGTGCGACTGTGCATGGCACTCAGCGCACAAGCACGCACGGCACTGTGGTGGTGCAAGTGTCGCGAGTGCGTAGGTGCACGACTCATGGCGCTTATTTATTTTTCAATTTTTTTTATTTTTATTTTTTTTCTTTTGTGATTTTCAATTTTTTGATTTTTTTGTGATTTTTGAACTCAACTCTAAAATCCTTCTCCTTACTCGAATTGTGAGTCTGGGAGTCAAAAAAAAATAGGGGGTCCCCATTCCTAGTGAGGAATGGGGTGTGTGTTGTGGACACCACAACAGTAAGCTAAGCCCACACTTATGAACTACAGAGTCTGTGGAGACCTTAATACCTAAGGCTAGTTCCACTTGCCAACCATGATCTTGCTTCATCGCATCCAACTTACACTTAGAAACTATAGATGGTGAAATAAATGAATTTGTAGCTCCTAAATCAAACAATATTGAAAGAGATATACCTTGAATAGCACCTATGGTCTCAACCACTATTCCCTGATGATCTGCCTGACATTGATCAACTGCTACAAAAACTCTATGAGCTCTACCTACATCACCCACTATAGGCTCTAAAATTGTAGGCCTAGATCCTGAAAACTGAGGTGCTCGTTGTGGACACTGAGCGGCATAATGTCCAATCTGACCACATGAAAAACATTCTATATTTCTGCCAGATCCTCTACTCATAGGTGCTACATTTGATTGCTGACAACTATTCCTGCTAACAAAAGACCAGCTACTCTGAGCTGGATGATTGGGTTGATTTTGTTTATTGTGTTGAGCATTGCAGTTGTTCTTGGAATTAGAACCTTTGTCACCACCTTGAGCCTGAGAATTTGATCCCTTCTATTGTTGTGTCTGTTGAGACTGCTGTTGATACTGTTTCCCCTTAGAGAAAGAAGACTTCTTGTTACCACCTAAATTGTAGTTGCCTTTAGATCCTGATGTTGTTGGCGCTCCTACAGAACCTCCTTGACCAAGGTTGACACTTTTCTCATCAAGAATAGCTTGACGTACCACAGCATTGAGGGTTTTTGGCTCAAATACCTTGACACCCCCAATTATATGGTTGTTGAAACCCCTAATAAAGTGTTGTGTCAACTGAGCTGAATTTTCACTGAATCTTGAAAAAGACATGAGCTCATAAAACTTACACTCGTGCTCAGTCATTGACAAAGTGTACTGTCTAAGATTATGAAATTCATTTTCCCTTTGTTGTTTCCATTCCTTTGGTAGGAATCATTCATGAAAACTCTCTAGGAATAGTTCCCACATGACACTGCTCATATCAATTCCCAACTTCTTCTCCTCAATTGTCCACCAAGTGGCCCCAAAATTCTCTAAATTAGTGATTGCAAATCTTGCATTAACATTGTTGTCAAACTCCTGCATGGCAAAAATCTTGTCGAGGGAATTAAGCCACTGTTCGGCCACATAACCAGAACCTTACCCATTGAAAGGCCTGACCTTGGATCTTGAAAGATCCTTCATATGAGTGGACACAATGGACCTCTGACGATCCTTCTGAGGACTCCTAGATCTGGGTCTATGCTCTTGTTCTTCCTGGTGCACTTTGGGCTATTCTTGAATAGGACATAGACGTTCTAGAATAGTCTGCATCATTTATCTCAAACCAACCTCTTCAGACTCAGCTTGGTCCTCTCTACGGCTCTCTTCCTGCTGCCTACTAGTGTGCTCTCCTCTGCTCTCTACATGAGCCGATCCCTCATGGGTAGACTCATGGACACTAATAGCTCTACCATGACCACGGCCTCTACCACGGCCTCTAATAGAAGACCTAGTCCCATATACCATCCTACAACAGTACAAAGTACTATTACAATCACATGTTGCAATAGACTAAGTTCAGTTCTATGTTTAGGTTTAAGTAAAATTTTCAGTTTTGAAACTAAGTGTTGAAGTATGAAAAATATACAAGTAATAGTTCAGGTTCTGTTTCGATTCACGTAGTTTCAAGTTGAAGTGTCATGCCCAAAAATATAACGAAAAAAATGACCACAAATTTTTTTTTTTATTTTTTTTTTTAAATATAAGAAACTATGATTCAATAAGTTAATATGGTCAACGAAAAGGTCAAAGGTTTAATCTGTGATGGAACTAATTAACTAGTCTCTTTTATTAACTTAATATCTTGATCCACATTACAATTTGAGTCATTTAACATTAAGAGAATTTAAACTCTAAAGGATCAATTAAATTTAACTATTCAACCCATACTAACTACGTTTTAAAGATCTTAATCCAAAATCTAATCTCACTTAAAGTGTACACATACAATAGAAGTAAATTTGTTATCGGTTATACTATCTACATTTTAATTTATAATATCCTCCAACAGACCTATAACAATCTTATTTATTAATTTATCCTTTACAATTAAAATTGAAGACTAAAATCAATTTAATAATCTATAAGTTAGTCTAAACTTTATTTAAAACTATTACCCAATTTAAGTTCAACATTTAAAATGCAAATATTGAGATTAATCTAATTTAACTCACAATATTAGAAAACTAGTTAATATAACACTAAAATTATTTTAATTAAAACACTCTAATTCCAAATTTAAAACCTTTAAATTAGAACTACTTTAATATTCAAACAACAACCACACTAATATATATACTAACATCTAAACTAACATGAAAGATCTAATGCTACTCTTAATTTAAAATTAAACATAGTTCTAAATTCTAACTAACATTCTACTAAGCTATCCTAAAACTACATACTACTAACACTAACAACTTATACTAATAAAAAAGAATAATATTGAACTATTGATCAAATATCTACCCTTTTAATAATACTAATCTAACAATAAAATCTACTAACTAACAATAACTAACATACTAACTATACTACAAAACAAATAAAATAAAAAGAAATGAAACTACACTAAAAACCTAGAGCTCCTACCCTAAAACCTACACCTACCCTCCCTACTCCTTAGGCCAAGTGGGCCTGCCTACCTACGTGGCCCCCTAGCACTGCCCGAGGTCTGCACAAGGCAGACCTGTTCCCCTCACCTTATGTGAGTGAAGGCTGCGGTCAGCGCAGACACATATGATGGGAGGGCGCTTTATGGTATGCACAGACTTAGCTCCTTTAAACATATTTATATACATATGATGTCGACTTCCCTTATTCCCCACTTTGACATGACAAGGGTACCTCGAGCATCCAGTATGAGCATATGGCAGGTGGTGGGTGGAGTCCATGCCTAGCCTTCCAAAGTGAAAGTGAAGGGGTATGACCTTAATTATGTTTTGATTTAACAAAAAGATTGTCATGAATTCTTAAGTACCTTGCCTTGCTTAACTCATGGAGTTTAATGTCAGAACATTTAACCAATTGTTGCGCTCATACTTGGTAGGTAGTTGGGATTTCCCACGCCTAGTGCTTTAAATGGGAAGGCTTAAACAAGTTAGAAATAGGGTAGAACCATTATTGCAAAACAGTTAATTTGGTGGAAATTAGATATAGGCTTAGCTAGGGTATTTGTTACAAGGCACTTATTTCATTTTGCCAATTAGGAGATTGTGTTTGGTTGAATGAAATAATATTTTTCGTTTATTTTTTTTAAAGAGCATCTAGGAGGAATATTCTCTGTAACATGGGAAATTAAATTTTTTCCCATACATTTTCCAGAGAGGTTTTTTTTCACTCCTGGATATGTTTTTTTTTTTTTTTGAAGTCAGTTTTGTCTAAGTGTTGCCATATATCTTTTTTTTTGGTTATATTAGGAATGGATCAATCCTATTAACAACATTCATACTTTTAAACACTATACCAAAACAAGGAAGCACACAAGATTATATTTTGCCTTTCTCTCTCAAGATTTATGTTTCATCTAATCATCATACTTCAAAGTGTATGTTCCATTTTTTTTGAAATTCAAGTAGATACATCACCTCATAATTCAATTAATCTTGACAATTATAAAACTTAACAATGAGAGAATTAACTTTGTGCTCACAATGTAGGAATTTTACTTCTTCTTAATGCTTAAACCATCGAATTGAAGATTTTAACATATCAAATAGCTTCTCACTAACATAATTGGAAACTTGAACATTCATAATTCAAAGGCATTATCTATCATTCTATTTTCTCACAACATATGCAAAATTTGAAATCACATGAGAGCATTACAAGGAGGTATTCGTGATCATTTTCTTTCTCTATTATTCATCCTAGTTCAAGGCTCCATCGGGAAAGAACCAGTAAGAAAACCCGATGTCTTTGCCACTACATCAAATTCAATTACAACTTACATAATATTACAATTCATTGAGTTTCTTCAAGGCTTGCACAAGAGAAATTTTATCAAATGTCTTCATTGCATCAAGGAAAACAATGGAAGATACAAGAGCCAACATGGAGATAACAACATAAGGAGATAAGCAAATTGTACATGCATTCCAACCGGGTTGCACAATAGGTCCAACAATGAACCAATATAGGGCAAAGGTGGATTTTCTCAATAGGAGAAGTCAATCACCATACCTTCACTTAGCCCTTTTGAGGCTAAAACTTCAAGAACTTCCATTCTTTCACAAGGCCCTTTCAAGGCTATATCCACAAGGATTTTCATTCTATTCCACATTCAAGAATTCTCAATAACAACAAGGTATGGGATGACAAGTAGGGGCCCATGCACCCTACCCTTTCTCCCTCCTCTCACCATGAGAGGAGACTCTACACCATTGAGGTCCAACTAAGGCCCTTTTCCCAACATGGCCACTTCTTCCCTATCCAAGGGTGAGTGTTTCCAAAAACATCCCCATGAAATCTTCTCAAAAACAAACAAAAACATCAAGAAGGCATATGAATAACATCCAAAGAAAATAAGATAAAATCCCTCCCAAATCCACCCCCAACACTCAAGCAAGAAATTCATAACTACACAATGTCTCCAACATGATTCAAGCAAGATTTAAACATGATCACACATAAAGAACCATTCATGGAGTGAAGAACTCCTACCTTCATAAAAGAGTTATGGCAATGGTGGTTTGAGAAGAGCTTCCCTTTCTTCCTTCAATCTTCAAGACTTCCTCCAAAACTAGAGGATTGGGTGACAAAAACTAAACTCTCCCAAAAATGCCTCTAAGTATGGTCCTTAACTCCACTAAGCTTCAAGTAACTCCAGATGGAGGTTTGGTTTCACTAACCCAAGTAAAGAGCAACCCATTTTCGAAATCAGCCTATAATAGGGTTTTTAAGAGACCCTAAGAGTCAACCTAGGAGGCTAAAGGGTTGGAAAGTACCCCCACCCATACCCTTACCCATAGGGGTACTTAAATTTAATGTTTCTAAGCCTTTAAAGGCTTATTAGGAACAATTAAAAGTTAGGAGAATAGTAAGATCAAATTACAACCTTTAAAGAATTACAATATAAGGTTAGCACAAAATTAACAAGTAGTTTAGCTCCGCTTTTCCATTGAGTTGTCTCGGCTAATTTTCCTGCAAACATCAGTAGGTCCAAAAACCACATGCATAATGTGAATTACATACTAGAGGAATTATATAAATTAAAGCATCCATTTCTCAATTAAATAGTTGTTTATCTAATTCTACTCATATTTCTAACCTTTCGACTTGCATAACCAAATATATTAGTGTTGCATAAATTTTCTTCATCGTTATACATATCTATAAGCATTAAATGACAAAATCAAATAACTGAAGTAAGCATCACACATCGTAAAAATAGCTTAACAATGTTCAATGTATCCAATAATGTTTTGACATAACAAAGCATGAGCATCAAAATAATAATGTATCCTCGGTGCTAGGATGGGTCGGGGTGAGGCCTCACATCCTCCCCCACTAGGCATGAACTTCCTCCTGGAGTTCATCAAAAAGATAAGGGTATTGTGTTCGCATCTAAGCAGCATCCTCCCAAGAAGCTATAACCTCATCATAGCAATCCCACTGGACTCTAACCTGGTCCAGCTCTCAACCTTGAAGTGCTAGGGTTCGTCGGGCAATAATACGAATGGGCTGTAGCACTAACTAGCCGTCCGACTCCACCTACAAAGCATCCCAATATATAATATGAGACTCGTCATAAATGTATCCTCTAAGTACGGAAATGTGAAACACATTGTGGATGCATGACAGGCTAGGTGGCAGGGCTGAATGGTAGGCAATTGGTCCTATCCTCTCTAGGATCTCGAATGGTCTGATGAACCGAGGTGCCAACTTAGAGCCCTTTCCAAATCAAATCAAACTCTTATGTGGCCGCACCCTCAAGAAAACTCTATCATCAACTTGATACTCTCGATCTATCCTCTTCGCATCTGTATACTTCTTCTGTTGATCATGTTCCTCTCTCAGGCGCAGTCTAATCAGAGTCACCTGCTACTCCATCTCCTTAACCAACTGAGGGCCAATAGATACTCGATCCTCGATCCTGTCCCAACTCAACGGCATCCTACAAGGTCTTCCATACAAGGCCTCATAAGGCAGCATACCTATGGAAGAATGGTGCCCATTGTTATAGGAAAACTCAATAAGATGTAGTTATTCCTCCCACTTGACCTGATGGTCCATCACGTACATACGCAACATTTCCTCCAAAACCTGATTCACTCGCTCAGTCTGCCCATCGGTCTGAGGATGGTATGTTGTGCTAAAATTGAGCCTAGTGCCCAATGCCAACTGCAACTCTCTCCAAAAATATGAGGTGAACAAAGAGTCCCTATTGGAGATGATCTTACGGGGAACGCCGTGAAGTCTGACGATATCCCGTAGAAATACTTGCACTATGTTTCGTGTTGTATATGTAGTACACATGGGAGAGAAGTGGGCAAACTTGGTCAATGTGTCAACTGTCACCAAAATGGGATCATGGCGATGAGACGACAAGGGGAGACTAACAATAAAGTCCATAGATATAACATCCCACTTCCACTCAGTGATCTCGTAAGGTTGAAGGAGCCCACCAAGATGTCGATGCTCTACCTTCACCCTCTAACACTCGAGGCATCTCGCAACTATGTTAGCAATCTACACTCTCATGCCTGGCCAGTGATATAACCATCTCAAATATGCATGTAACTTCTTAACACCGGGGTGCGCTACATAAGGTGCTCTGTGAGCCTCAAGTATAATGAACTCCCGCAATCCCCTAGTGGAAGGTATGTACATACATCCTCTATGGCGCAAGAGTCCATCAAACTCCAAGGAAAACTTTGAATATTTCCCTTCTAAGGGTCTCTGAGAATGCACCACCTGACTAACCTCTGAATAAAGCTCATCCACTGGCAAGTGCTGAAGAATCCTTTCTCTCAAATCAGTACAAGTAGTCATAGATGATAACTCATGGCGCCTTCTACTTAAGGCATCTGCAACTAAATTCTCTTTCCCCTTGATGTAATGAACATCAAAATCATACTCACAAAGGAACTCCATCCACCTTCTCTGCCTAGTATTAAGGTTCGGCTATGTGAATATGTATTGTAAGCTCTGGTGATCTGAATGAAGCTCAAATCTATGACCCAGTAGGAAGTGTCGCCACCTCACTAAGGCATGAAATACTGTCGCAAGCTCTAGGTCATGAGTAAGGCAGTTGAGTTCATGAGTCTTCAACTTCCTACACTCAAAGGAAATGGGTCAGCCATCCTGCATAAGGACTGCCCCTATACCATCCAAAGATGCATCAGTGTACACCATGAAGTCTACGGATGGGTCTGGTACTGTAAGAATCAGTGCACTCGTGACGGATCTCTTGAGCTCTTGAAAAGCTCTATCACACTTCTCTATCCACTCATACTTCTTTCCCTTCCTTTGAAGAGATGTGATGGGATGTGCCAATCTGGAGAATCCTACAATGAAGCGTCGATAATACCCTGCTAGCCCCATAAAGCTCCTCACCTCAGTGACACTGATGGGTGCCGGCCAATCCATGATGGCCCTAATCTTTGATGGGTCTACTAAGACACCATCGCCTGATATGACATGACCTAAATAACATATCACAGGTCTAAAGAATGCACACTTCGACAAGCTACCAAACAACTGGTTCTCCCTCAATTTTTGCAATACCTGTCTCAAGTGCTCTTCGTGCTCCTTCTCATCTCGTGAATAAATCAAGATGTCATCCAAGATAAAAACCACAAACTTATCCAAAAAGGTACCAAATACTCCATTCATGAGGCTCATGAATACAACTAGAGCATTTGTGAGGCCAAATGATACTACGGTGAACTCGTAGTGACCATACCTAGTACGAAATGCAGTCTTAGGAATATCACTATCCACAATCCTCAACTGATGATAACCTGACTTGAGATCAATCTTTGAAAATACTCGAGCGCCCTACAACTGATCAAAGAGGTCATTAATCCTAGGAAGAGGGTATCGGTTCTTGATGGTTACTTTGTTCAGTTGTCGATAATCAATACACAACCTAAGTGACCTGTCCTTCTTCTTAACGAAGATCACTGGTGTGCCCCAAGGTGACACACTAGGTCGGATATACACTACCACCTGACCGCATGGTACCTAAGTGGTCCACTCCCACTGTGCTGAGGAGATAATCTCAACTCCCAAACAGGCTATTCAATAAAACATAGCATAAATCTCTATAAGCCCAAGAATCCTAAAAGTATACTAACTCAAAGGTTCCATCATAAAAACTGACATCTAATCCCAGAGCCACACAAAGACATGTAGGAACCTACTATGCAAGTGGGAAAGTTTCATCGCATTTATCATGTACAAGTTACCCTGGCAGTTAGCTAAACTCCACGTGTCCATACTGATCTCATGCGGCCACTAGTATCCTCTCATATAGATGAGGCATACTATGGAATGCAAGGTCGCAACCGTGTGTTCTCTCTACTCCCATCCTAGTCTATACAAGCACTCAAGGCAAGGGCGAGAACCAAAACACTTATCTTTTTAGGTTCATTCAGTTAGTATAAGGTGTGAATGTTTTCACTTTCTTAACCAACTTACAATGAGTTACCCTGGTAGCCTCTTAGGGCCCCGGCTCCCATTCCAAGCCACTTCCCAACACTACATGCAAATATTCTACCCTAAGCTCATGGAACCATAAATCTCAAAATCACAAAAGATAATCCATAATAAAATCATCAAATATGCATAAAAGCATCAAATCTCCATTAGCAAGCATCCATAGAAAATCATGATCACAACAACTCTCTATTGGCAACTGAAGTATCATTGATAATCAAAAGTATTCAATGGTTCTCAATAACCAAAATATATCTCAATCATACTGATCGAAGACTCCAAAATGGTTGAGTCAAAACATGTCATAACATGACATCATTAAGAATAAATCCACATTTCAGTCCCATCATGGCGACTAGAAAATAACCAAGGATAACTGATCGATGACCAAAAATGGTTAAGTCAAGTGTTTCATACATAAGACTCTCAACTATAACAATCAGTAATTACAACCAATACATAGAGAATTCCATCACATAACCATGGTTGGGTTTATAAAGATCAAGATTAAAACATCATCATGACATCACAATCACATAACCCCCAAGCCTCTGGTAGACGTCCTATAACTGGTCAACACTAGTCAACCCAAAACTCAAAATAATAGCATAAAGAATACACAATGCAAACACATGTTTTGATTTTGCTAAATTTACAAACTTGAATTTAAATTTAGAGGTCTCAGTTTATGTTTCCAAGTTTAGAGAATGAATGGAGGAACATTTTGTACAGTTTTCCTAACACATGTATTATTTTGGATGAATAAAAGTTTTCCTTAAAATCCATCTTTCAATTATAATCTTTGTTTGAAAACGTCCCCCACCAAACTATCAATTAAATTTCAATATACTTTATTTAATAATTTAAAACAATTAAATCTTAATAGTTGAAAATTATTAAAGAGTTCACCATTATGAAAATGAACCTTTAATATAAATCATTTATCAAATAATAATAATTTAAATTTATTAATAACATATTTACATATTACATATATACATATATATTTATTTATTTATTTATTTATATTTAAATATATATATACATACATATATAAATATATAAATTATTATTATTATTACATTTTATAAAATCGAATTAATAATTTCGATTGATACCATATATCATATGAAAATTAAATAGCAATGAAAGTCGAATTCATATGAATTGACACACATATATATATATCAGTGTGTACCACCGATGGTACGCAGGGCCCTTCGGTCATAGGGCCTGTGATGTCAGCAGGTACTATGTATCCCTATCATCACAGTACCTGTGACAGTTGGTACACTGCGACCGCAGTGGGCACAGGGGCACGGGTCTCATCCACCCCCCCCCCCCCCCATTAATGCATATCACTTTTTTTAAAATCGCATAAGCGATTTTTCATTTGTCGGTATGGGATTTTGATTTTAATAAAGTTTAACATTTTTCAAAACGTTTTTGATTAATGGTATGATAATCAATTTTTAATTTTATATATATATATATATATATATATATATATATATATATATATATATGTATGTATGTATGTATGTATGTATATATATATATATATATATATATATATATATATATGTATGTATGTATGTATGTGTATATATATATATGTATGTATGTATGTATGTATGTATATATATATATATATATATATATATATATGTATGTATGTATGTATGTGTATATATATATATATATATATATATATATATATATATATATATATATATATATATATATATATATATATATATATATATATATATATATATGTATATGTATGTATGTATGTATGTATGTATGTATGTATGTATGTATGTATGTATGTATGTATGTGTATATATATATATATATATATATATATATATATATATATATGTATGTATGTATATATATACATATGTATGTATATATATATGCATGTATATATATACATATGCATGTATATATATACATATGCATGTATATATATACATATGCATGTATATATATACATATGTATGTATATATATATAGAGGTATATATATGTATATATATATATATATACATGCAGAGTTTAAAACATCACAGCATATAAATATGCATATACACAGTTTTTTTAGAAATTCTAATTCTCAAAATTTTCCTATAAACTTTTAATCTCAAATTTATCCAAATATTAATCTAATGGATTTTGCTACAATTTAAACCCTAGCCCTATGAACTTTCAGATCTATGCATATAAGACTCTCAAATAATTGTAGCTACCCATATTGAGAATGCATATAATTAAAATAGAAAATCCTCAGAAAACATATAGAAGACACGAAGAAGATAGGGAATGCAAGATGCAGAAATAGCATAAGTAAGAACACAAGAATCTACCTAGATTCTAATGCTAATTCGCTCTTCCTCAGAAAAATCCACAGAGAAAGCTCCCTTCTTCAGAGTTCTTGAGTCCTCCAATGCTCCAATTGCTCTCCAAACGCTATGTCTAAGCTTCTAGGAATGCTTGAATATAAAGAGCTCTCAGGAAACACCTAGAATGTCTCTAGAAACAACTAGAAGGTGTCACCAACTAAGCATGGGTCTTTTCCAACCTTCTAGATGAGTCATAAGGTTGTAGACACCATGTGCTTAATTGATGCACTAACCCCCGTGTTGTTGACATATGAGAAATGAAAAGGGTGCGTTAATTCCTAGGCAAGCTTATAACTCTAATTTAATTTTTATATAATTCCTATTTAAATCTATATAACTTTCATTTTAATTTTTATAACTTTTATTATTATTATTTATTTATTGCTTTATTATTATTTTATATTTATTATTAATTTTAATTTCTAATTTTCTTTTATTTAATTCTTTTCCCTCAATTAATTCTCATGTAATTAATTATAATCAAAATATCAAAGATCGTGATATTTTATATTAATTTTCTCAAGTAATTAATTAATTAATTAAATCTATTTATTAAGACTTAATTAATAGAAAATTCACCATAGACCTGCAAGATAAAATATGAAAACCCATCATAGAGAAATTCACACAAAATTAGTCTAAAGGGTTAAAAATCACGAATTATGTCATCCGACACATTCGGTGGGTAAAAAGTCCAGATACTTGTCCTACCTCATTAGAACAAATGGTTTAAGGGTTTGGAATTTGGACTTGAGATTTATCTCCCTTCTCTTATCATTGAGATAGTATAATAGGGTACGCTCATCCTAGCAATTCAAGGAAGTCGATACCCAGTACCTACAACCTACAGAAAAACTATGCATGTACATACAATATATATAATGCTAAGCTAAACATACAATGGCAGGAAGTGGTGCATCATGTAGATCCTGACTAAGCAGGTGACTACGACTCCCTTTCTTAACCATATCAGAAATGCCATACAATAAGAAAACACACACACCATACACATGCAAGTATGGGGTAAGTATCTATAATAAAGCACATGAGATAATAAACCATCTAACTAATCATCAACAATAACTGAAAGCAATGTAATGATCATCATGCATACATGAAATGTAAAGTCTGAATGATCTCATCATATAACCACTGAATCCATAACATAATGTTTGATAATCTTAAAACAATACTACTAATCCATCAACCACAAAACTAATCTATCATAGTCTGATAATAATAGCAACAATATGTCCAGAAAGAGGTGAACGAGGGCAAGCACTACAACATTTCAATCCCAACTAACCCCTTCAGCCTAGACTTCTCCTCCCTTCCCAAAGGGTGAGCGAAGCCCTTGTTGGTGTTTTAAAGTGCACAATAATAAAACCTTCTAGAGGGAAACATAAATTGGAAATGTCTAAAGGTTAGCTACTTCCCCACCCTCAACAATACCCAAATGGATCTAGAGCAACATAACAAAGCATAATGCTTCCTTCACTTTTGGCTCTACAAAACCAAAGTGGGAATACCTAGAGATCCTACTATGTAACCAATGTAAACAACCATAGTCTAGAATCTAAATAAAGTAGATTAAAGCTTTATTTATCCTATTTTCTCATGCAATAACATAGATCTACAATAGCTAAATGCAAGACAATGCAATTCATAAGCTGAGTGAGGGTATCTTGTTCGAACTCTTCAAACATAAAATATAAAGATGATTTCAATTTGATTTGATTTTATGTGGGTGGGGAAAGTGGATGAAAACCAACTATGGATAAAAAAATAATGATCCTATAGCTGATCAATGCCTCATCCATTGGGCAATTCACAAATCTCTCTCATGCATTTTGGATATCTAAGACACATATCCTATGCCAAGACTCCAAATCTATCTATTTACCTTGTAAATTGAATATCAATGTTCACTCTAAATCTCATTCTTACCTGATATCCTCCTCAATAGACCTACAACCCTATTGATTTCCCTAAAGCATTTACATAACTCCTTGAATTATAAGAAACAATGAAATAACATATATCCTTAAGGGACTGCAACTATGATCTAGGCTCTTTGTTCAAATATCATAAAAAATTAAAAATCACTAAGAAAGGAGAAAATATTTAAAATGAAACTCAACACTTGTTGTTCTTTGTATTTCTTTCCTTGAAATAATGCATGAAATTGACTCACAAAATACCAAATAAACTAGACTAAACAATATACATATGATGTCATACAAGAGAGAAAATGGTAAGAATGAGAAACTGATGGAATGGGAAAGGGGTATCACAGCCAAAGCATAGCTTCATGGTCTAGAACCAACATGTCCAAGATACTATCCATTCAAACTTCATCAATTCCATAAACCATTTTTGCCTAATGTTTTCATTCCAAATTTTCTTTTCTAATTTCCAACTCCCTACATTTCCCCAACTTTTTCCCCACCTTAAAATGAAAGAGAGAAAATCATATATATGATGAAAGAATTCAATCCTAACTAAGACATATTTTCCATTTTCTCTTTAATTCCAAAAAGATCTAATTCTTAAATCATGACTCCAACTTCAACCCAAAAATTCATCATACCTAGAAAATAAATATTCCTCATAATTGAAAATTGGAGCCAAATTATACCAAAATGGCATAATATTCTCAAAACTAACCCAACAAACCTTTTACCATGTGTTTTTACCAGACCTGTAACTATATTTTTAATTTTTACCAAATTCACTGAGAAGGCCCAAATTTCATATTTCTACCTATAAGTTGAACCAATGAAGACCTATTCAAAATTTGATTTCATATCTGGATTCCTCATCTCAAGACCTTTCCAACAGTATATGATACTTGATATTTTAGATGAAAATAACCCCTCTGGTAGCCACTCAAATTTTCAAGCACCCAATTATGAACATAGCAATTAAAAGGATGAATTTGAAATAATTAAATGTTTCTATAGTCAGAAATATAGAAAAATCATTATTTAAAAACAAATTTTATCAAATTTGGAGATTGAATCAATACTAAGAACAAAACAATATTATTTTAATGCATCTAAATCCACCTAGATGCCAGATGTATGCCACATGGCATCATGCTATTGATCCTCCTAACCATTGCCAGGTCCCACAACTCTCACTAATTTTTTAATTTTTTGGGAGGTTGCCATGTCGATTGCTGGTGGAACCTCCCATTTTCTAGTGGTGACATGGTGACCACCAAAATCCAATGGCTTTCTCTGACAAGCCCCTTTGTGCATTTGGTCAAAATTGGTCTCCATGCCAGCTGGCCATCCACTAGCTCCACCATGTAGGCCACAACTTCCAAAAGCCCTTGTCTTATAGACAACTTATACTGTGAGTGGAAAAGTATTTAAAAACTCAAAAATCCCCTCCCACAGCCTATGTAGGACAAAGCACGCTTAGGCCACATTGTATGAAAATGCCTCTCTGTGATTCAAATGCATTCCCCCCACTCCAAAAATGCTTCACATGCCTTCATTGTGATCTTCAAACATGCCTGGCACCAAACGTATCAATTAGGAGGTGCCTATCTCAGTACAGGACCTATGTGGGAATATTTATGTGTACCCTTGTAATACTCCGATGATACTTGAGGTCAAAATAGAGAGAAATCCTTTGAGAAGCCCCAAAATAGCATGGTTGTGGGAGACACCCATCATGTCATCCACCTATCTCCTTGTTGGCTCAAAATATGATGCCTCCTCTTCACATGCCTTAGTTATGTAGTAGCTTCTTCCAACCATGGAGCTCCCTTCTTCCTTGTATGTCACAGCTCAATGATGACAGAGATATTTTCATAATTTTGCATGCCAAATGCATTCCCATACTGCCTCCCTTCATGGAATGGAATGCAAGCCCCTCTTCTACCTTCCCTGTCAAGACTTGGTCCCTTGTTTGATTGCTGCAGTTTTCCTAGTGTCTCAAAAATATGAATTGGGAAGATGGAATAGGTTTATCCTTTGGTCCTAATGGTATCTACTACTTGAAAGAAAGCTCCTCCCATTCCTATCAAACCAACCTCCCCTTTGTCATGGGCTGCCCTACACATGGCCTCCTTCTCTATGTGGATATTCCTTTTAGAAACCATCTAGTTGGGAAAGTGTCAAGGTTCCTTCCCTACACATATGAAGACCAAAATGCTGGGAGGCAGGGAGAAACCCATCAAGATAATCACCCGATCAATACCTGAATGCTATCGTGTTCTCCATAATATTAATATAATTCATGATCTCTCATTAAGGCTCTAGTCTTCTACTACATAATTCCATGGGTGGTGCTTGATGAAAATAATTGGGTCTTCATTGATTCCAACTATGCTTGAGCATGTAGATATTGAATTGGACACTCAACCAACAAGCTATACACTACATCCAATACAAGGAATGTTTTGCCTCTTGTTTGCCTGAACCCAATGTTCTTTTCTACCTTCCAAACTTTGAACAATTTCATCTATCTTTATTCATTATCTCTATCTTCAATATGCTCCACATGAGACTTAATGGTTCCTTGAATGATAGACATTTGACTTGGTATCTTGGACATATTCTCTACATCATTTCCTATATGATGTACAATTTTAGATTACTCTTCTTCATGAGGAGGATTAGCGTCTACAAACACAATATCTTTCTTTTGTGTCACATTTTTTGATAGTTCCTTAGTTCCTTTAAAATGTTTTCCCCTTTTATACCCTTGTTAAAAGATTTTTTTATTAAAAACCATTATCCCTTCATTTTGTGGCATTTCAATCTCATTAATGCTTTGAATCCTTTTTGTCCTAGACATCAATCCAATGAGATAGTCATTATTGATATGGAATCTAATAAATGTAAACTTTGGACCCCATCCTAAGCATTTTCCTTATGAAATATTCCCTTATCAATTTGTTGAACTCAATCGGGCCCCAAAGTGGGTCCAACTAAAAAAAAATTGTTTTCAAATAACTAAACTATCAAATTAATCCATTGACCATTTGGTTTTGATTTGATCAAAATTCAATCACTGTCACACCATTCAAAACTAATATTCATCCTTTCTTGCAAACTGCCAGTTTCATGCCAAGAGATCCTTTGGCTAGCTTTGAAAGCTAACAAGAACACTTGATCGAGCCTTAAGGTCTGATATAGTACTTCTTTGTTCCACATACTCTTTTATTTTTTGAATCTCATCTCTTAATGAATTCTCAGTCAAAAGATATTGACTATTAAAGTTTCCCTCTCAGAACTATTGCAGGAAAACATGTTAGAAAACCACAAAACGGGTTTGGATTTGGCTTTGAAAATATGGAAAACTGACACTTGGGAAAATAAATAATGGGGTGTTAGTTCACTATCATGAGGACAATATGAATTTGCAATTAGGGCTCATGATGAATAACAAGGTGAAAATGGCAAGTGGTCAAAGTGGGCAACTCAGATTTGCAAACTAGAAGCAATGTTAGAAAAGTGATCTTTTCACAAGTGGAAAGGACCTAGAAAGTGTGCAGACGAATTTGTCAAGACTCAAAAATTGGCACACCTAAAGTATTTTTAGAGTAGAACATATTATCCATTCGATCTCACCTATCACAGATTCGAAGATATGACATCACGAAAAAGGGTACTAACCAATCTACATTTACTAACACTAGTAAAAAGTCACAAATTCCATTTGGAATCGTGTTTGAAAACTAATCAAATGGATTTTTCATAAGCTCAAAATTGAAACATAGCAAGTCTCTGATGTCTAGAGTGCAACACAAAAGGAATTTTATCATTTCAATCAACTGGGTCAAAGTTATAACAAGTCAAACAGGGCCTCCCAAAATTTTGAACAATTCACATCAGCATGACAACAATAAATGACCAACTTTGAGGGATTCAAAACCTAGACAAATGGATTCAAAATTACTTGAAATATGAAATATAGGTTCTTTGGTATGGACACTAAACATTACCAAAGTGGTGAGTCATGAAACATTACTAGGTGCAAGATATTCAATTGCAAATAAGGGCTTCTATCACTACTTAACACTAGGACAAAAATGTAGATTTGGACATTGCTCAAAACAGAACTTCACAGAATTGCTCGAAATGGCAATTTATGTTCATGGAACACATAGGTGTCTTGAATGCAAGGTGTTAGAAATATTGAACACCTCTTAGGCCTCACAAGTACATCTTGGTACATATGCATTCAAAGCGCTTAAAGGGCTTTTTTTTTAATGGTACTCAAAATCAGGGCTTCAATTTTGAGTCCCAACAACCTTCACACCCATAACAACACTCATGCACAAAATCATGGAAACTCAAAAAAAAGAGAACAATAAAAATTCAAACTTTATTCTCATCATAACACAACACAACACAACATGATACAAGATGATACCACACATTTTTTGTACGATGGCATTCTCCATACCTACATACTCATGAATGCAATACCAAGATTCAACTTCAAAATGGAATAAGTTAACTACATGGTAAGAACACCAACCTTGAATTCCTTTGCAAAATGGTAATGAAAGGTTGTAGAAGAGCTCCTTCCAAGCTTCCAAACCCTAAGAGTCTCTAAACTTAGAGAGTAGGTGAACACCCCACTAGTTTGTCTGAGTCTCCCTCAAAAAGCTTTCCCACTATCTATTTTGGCAAAAACACCAAGCCACTCCCTCTTACAAACTTTTCCCCCCTTAAATTGTTATTTTTGACTTAGTGAAAACATAGGAAAGAACTCATGTGACAACTCCATTTTCGAATTGGTGAAAGAATGCATTGGTAAAGGGGCCCCCTAGGCTATCTAGGCATTAATATGGTCAAAATTAAGCCCCTAACATGTTATATTATCATATGGGTATCTTATTTTCACACAAAAGACACTTTGGGACCACCTAATGACCCTTCAAAACCCTAGTCAAGTCTAAATTCGAATTTCCCTTTGATAATGACTCATCCTACCCTTTTTCAAGCGGGTTTACTTAACCTATAACAAGGTAATTAGTTTTAGGGTAAATGCTACCATGACCAAAACCTTAGGTAACATGTCATTAACACACAACGATATACAAGTGTCAAGTGACACATTAAAGTACACACATTACACATCATCATTTTATGTCCCTAATGCATCTTTGAGATTAAAATTTTCACACACATGTAAGCTTACATTTATGAAATAAAATATATCACAACAAGGCTTTTGAATCTTCCAAAGATTTGCCTTAGCTAAATTGTATTTACATAGATTTGGACCTTGTTTCCCCAATAAATTTCTATTGTTCCACTTCCTACACACTAAACTTGAACTTCAATAGTCCAAAGGAGAGTCACAAAAAATACATACCATAAATGCAGGCAAATTAAAATGTTATGTAATCCACATTAACATAATTCAATTAAATTTCCTTTTCTTAATCATTTCAAATAAAACATTCAAAACATTAAATATCAAATTCAACTTATCAACATTAAACTTTACTTAGATGATCAAATTAATATTCTAAATAACTTCATAATCTATTTTCTATCATAGTAACAAAATATTGAGTCCACGACTGTTGAGTCTTTAGGCATATGAATTAGGTCCTATTGCATATCATGATCTATCCTTTAACTCTAATTTCCACTCAAACATTACAACTTCATGTTACAAGCATTTCTACCATTCAATTTCTATCAAAGCAATTGCAAAAGATTAGAACATGAATGAAATGATGAAATATATCATTTAGGTCTTAATGTGTAGACACATGTATAGATCATCAAAATATAGATATTAAAATAAAATAACCCTATAGTCTTGAAAGTCTATCAAAACATCAAATTAGAAGTATCATAATGCAAATATGTCATCTACACTATGACAATTTGTGTGAGGCCTCACTATATATATATATATATATATATATATATATATATATATATATATATATATATATATATATATATATATATATATATATATATATATATATATGTATGTATGTATGTATGTATGTATGTATGTATGTATGTATGTGTATATATATATATGTATGTGTGTATATATATATATATATATGTATGTGTATATATATATGTATGTGTATATATATATATACACATACATATATATATATACACATACATACATACATATATATATATATATATGTATGTATATGTATGTATGTATATATATATATGTATATGTATGTATATATATGTATATATATGTATATGTATATAGACATATATGTATGTATATGTATATAGACATATATGTATGTATATGTATATACATATACATACATATATCTATGTATATGTATATACATATACATATACATACATATATGTATATATATGTCTATATATATAGATATACATACATACATATATATATATATATGTATATATATGTATATCTATATATATATGTGTGTGTATATATATATAGATATACATTAATATATATATATGTATGTATCTATATATATACATACATAAATATATATATATGTATACATAGATACATATATGTATGTATATATATACATACATACATACATATGTATGTATGTATGTATATATATATGTATATACATATGTATATATATACATATGTATATATATATACATACATACATACATATGTATGTATGTATGTATATACATATACATACATAGATATGTATGTATATATGTATACATATATACATACATATCTATGTATGTATATGTATATACTTACATACATACATATATATATACATGTACATATATATATGTATGTATGTACATATATATACATATATATATATATATGTATGT
>CM053792.1:233222863-233400363 GCA_028749045.1 Cupressus sempervirens | reverse complement strand
CGAAATTAGGGCCGTTCTTCTCTATTATGGTAAACAATTGTGAGTTGATGCTGGAGTCTCAGCATTATGACTCGGGTGAAGAGGTTTTCTTTGATTCCTGGGCATGGAAGAGTTTCTCTTCAAAAGTCATTGTTGCTTATCTTTTGTTATCAGTTGAAGTTGCTCTTGAGGTTATAGGGGTTTGGCCAACTGGTAGTTTGGGTTGTTTGGACAGCAATTTTGGTTGCTGGTCATTGTTTTGAGTTTTCCATCTTCTGAGATTTTGAGGTAGGGGGCATTTCCTAACCTAGTCCTTTGCTATTTTTGGGTGTTAATTTTGTTTAAAGGAAATTGTAGAAGCTACAGTTTTAAAATACACTTTTCGATACCCAAGTATGGGTGTATGCAGGGTTGGGCATTTTGTGTTGAGGTCTGTATATATCCATATTTGGATAATGGGTATTATGTGTTTTTAAAACATTGTGTTTGTATTTGGATTTGGGTGTTGTTTTAAATCGGGTATTAAATATATATACAGTTTTATGAAAACAAAGGTCACTTGTGTGTTTCAATTTCATATATTATGTTGACATTTTGTCATGTAATTGGCTTGTGACATAGATCATAGCTACACTATGATACGGGTTTTAGTTTGGACTCGGTTATTTTGTAAAATAATTATGTTCATGCTTGTGTCGTTGTTGAAATTATATGTGGTATCACCCAATTAAATCAAAAAGCAATATGTGCTTACGATTTTCGGTAGTTGCATGGACTAAGGGTTTTGTGTAACATCGAATACTTGTTTGAAGTTAGGGGTGATATCATTGTTCAGTATGTTTGAGCTAGGAGGTGTATAACCGAACTTGTTTTATGAAAATACAAATACGGGTGCGATGTAAGCTCGACCCAATGTGTATGTTTTGAAACACGGGTATTAGAAGTTATATGGTGTTTGAGATGTTGGAAAATGAAAATGTAGACAACTGTCGAACCACTAAATGAAATCATGGGCAGACTTTTCGTCAAACAGTTAGTGTGAAACATAGATAAAGTTCGAATCAGCAAGTATTAGCATTGTGTTATTGTGTTATTGTGCGGTTAAATTGTTGTCAACAATCGATGCATGAAAATATGTTGTGGTTCAAATTTCTTATCATCGGTACAATGTATTCTTATGATAATTGGAAATTTAATTACTGCTATTCTTAACACCAGTTATGTCTTTACGACAAACAGAAAAGAGGAAGTTTTTAATAAAGAGAGCAGTATTAAATGAATTTTTTTATAAGAAACTTGAAACTATTAGATAGTGATAGCAAAAGTACCATTATTATATGATAGAAATTGAGTCATAATTAGTTGATGTTTTGAGATATAGTTCACAACTGAATATGACATTAATTGATGAATAAAAACATTGGTAGATGTTGTTGTTTCAATATTAGTATAGTCATTATATGAATAGCTAGTTTGTACATTATAGTTTAGGAATTTTCATCCTAATTATTTTGGTTAATGGTATGATGAAGTTACAATGAAATTTTAATGAATCACATTTTAAATTGATTTTTGGTTGTTGATAACTGGGTGGTGGCTTTTTGTTAAACAGTAGTATAACTGCAATAGTCACTTGAATTTTAATGGCATTGTAAAGGATCTTTTGTTAAAGCTTGGGCTACACTTGGATTCAATTATGTTTAATTTTTGCCATGAAGTATCTTAATAGCATTTATGGATTTTTTTGAGATAATATGTTTGAAACAGAATCCTTTTAATTTATCCAAATGCATTTCAGTTCATAATTGAAATGGAAAGTTGTTTCGTGTATGAGATAGTTTTATGATATATGTTTGATGATTTGTCAATTAAAGCAAGAATATCATATGAGCATTGTTTTATTATCTTGGACATTTAAAAAGATAAGATTAGTTTATTATAACAGTAGGAATAGGTAGTATAGTACTACGACTGGTAAATATTATTAAACTGATGTATCGATTTAGTTATATTTACAAGAACGTAATATTGTAGTATTTACTTCTTTTGTTATAATAGTCTAAGTTTACTTTTGAATTTGGCAGTAAAAGATGAGATTTTCAAAAGATGAAGAATGGAATATCATGAGAAAACTGAATTGTTATTCGTTGCTTGTGCATTCTTAGAAAATTTGTTTGATGTGTATTTTAAGAATAGCTATAATGAATGTATATCGAGGTGGCTGAATATCGATTTATTCTATTCAGTTAATTAATTCAGTGATAACTTTAAAATAAATTGGGTGGGTTAATTACATATAAAAGATAATTGGTCTTACCTATGACTTAAACCTATATGGTTAAGTATGGAGAACAAGGCATATCTCTATTCTGTCATTGACAAGTATAATAGAGAATATTGTCATGTGTTGACTATGGGCATACCGTACATGGATGCAAAATCTTAGTGCCATAACAATGACACCTCAGTATATATATGATTGATTTACGGGTTATTCTTAGTGCGAGTTTAATTTTGCATTGTTAAGTAAATGTTTACTTCCTGCATATTAATTTTGAAACTGCACTATGTTAAGTGAATCAGATATCTGCATTATGGTTATGTATATGTTTGTTCTAACGTGTATGCAGGTGGATTACGCTTTTCAAATCAGTGTGTATTGAGCCCCTTTTGTATTGTGTTGCATTTCTATGTGTTTCTCAGGTGCTTCAAGTTGATTAGCAAGTAGCTAAAGATTATTGTTGAAGTTTCTTCTTGAATCAGTGTTACATCAGAGATTAAAAAGAATGTTGTACTTCATTATTGTACTGAACTCAATATGTAATAGCATCATATTGGTAACATATATGGATGATATCATATTTCATCTTGAGTATTTGGATTGAGAGTAACTCAATCATTGTATTTGTACTCGTATTAAGTTGATTTAATAAATAAAAAAATATTATGTTCTTTGTACTTGTTTTGGTTTCAAATTTATTGATTTTTTCTTAGTGTGGCTTTACAAAAAGTGTAGCTAAGAGAGAGAGAGAGAGAGAGAGAGAGAGAGAGAGAGAGAGAGAGAGAGAGAGAGAGAGAGATCCTAGGTGTGGGGAGAGATAGAGTAGGAAAGAGAGAGATTTGGGGGGGGGGGGGGGGGGGGGGTAGAGGGGTAGAGAGAGAGAGAGTAAAAAGATAATACTATATTAATATTAATACCATATTTTATATTAAATATTATACTCTTATAACTAAATATCATACTATTAATATTTATAAGTATTATATATACATATATATAATTTTTCTGTGTGTGAGTGAAGTATTAATATATTAGAAAGTCATTAACATATATTTAAAAATTACTTTATCATATATGCATTAAAGTGTTATTATAAAGTAAATTCATATTATGGTGTATTTAAATATGAAATAATTTAAATACATTTATATATAAATAATATATATAATTTGATAATGAAATATAATTTGATTATGATATATAACTAATCAGCTCAACATATTTGGAGTCTACTAATTATCATTTGTATATTATTTATGAATGATAATAATAAACATTTATAATTATAGAGTGAAACATATTCAATATTATTACTATTTGGCTAAGAAGGGAAGATTATAATATTACCAAGGAGGGGCTTGTGTAAATTTCAAGCAACGGATCTTTGTCTTGAGATAGGGTGGGCTCAGTATCTTGTAATCCTTCTTGATACAGAATTGGATCTACAAACATTGAGGGAATCCATTGAGAGTGATGTCTAGGAAAGTTGGATAACATCAACTCCTTTGGTGTTGAGTAGAATTAGTGATAAAGTTGGATATAGGCATTGAAGATAACTTAAATCTAATGAGATAAATGACTAATCTTATCAAGGGCATTACAATTCAACTCTAGTTGAGAAATCTAGTATAAATTAAGTAATGTCCTAAATGGGCACATTAAAATTGTTATTAGATCATGATCATGTCATCATGTGGGAAAGGTATGCATAAAAGAAAGAAAATAAAAACAAAGAGGGATTGATGATCAGCCAAGATTGAACATATATAAGTCAACTAAGGTTCAACATTCAACCACCATTTGTGAGGATATACTTGTTAGAATGATAAGAATAATAGAGAGGGGGGTGAAGTAGTTCTCCTCAAGTCCAGATGCACCAAATCTATTTTTGAAAACTTCAAAAAAATTATTAAAACTCATAAATCCACTCAAACAATATAGCATTTCATTGATAATCCAACTTATTCATCCAACACATATCTCTATATTTAGTATATTGGTGCAAAGAACCTCCCTTATTTTTTGGTTTGATGGGTGGTTTACCTATTGTTTAGGGTTATTTAAGAGTTTATCTAGCAATTTAATAAGATCCAATGGTCTTTGGATCTAAACTTGTTCAAATTTGTTTGTAAGAGCGAAAATTGCTCATAAGGTCATAAAGTTGTCAAATATTGTCAAGTGGGTCACAATATTCTAAGGTTTAGAAACTAGGGTATTTGGTCCCCTATAGGGTCCAAAGGTTCCTCACCAATGTCCTTGGATAGGTCTATGGGAACCCCACATTCACAAAAACAAAATTGCTCAAAAGTTGCAAAATTGCTCAATAGTTGCTTGAGCAACTTTCTTAATTTTTGCAAGAAATTTGAAAATGAGGAAATGGGCACTTGTAACCACCCATTCTTACGTATTTGATCAAATGATGCATATTTTTGGAGGTTAGAATTAATTTTAGTTACAGACCACATGTTTGAACAAATTGTTAGAAATAAGAGTCCAGCAAGATAACTGAGAGGGGGGGCTAAATCAGTTATCCAACTAGAACATTTATTAACCTTAATAAATCTTAACCATGTAACCAAAGTAAAAAAAAAAAAAACATAAAAAGATGCACATACACAATTACACCATATTTTTTGACTAGGGAAACCCTTGATCAAAGGGAAAACACCAATGGGAATGATGCCCACAAAGACATACTGATATATATTCCTTGTTAGAGGATGGACCCTATTAGGAGTCTATAAACACATTTAGTACATAAGAGTCCCTATTAGGATACTTTGAATCCTTATTAGAATATTCCAACCCCATTAAGCATTTTTTAAACCTTGTTAGGAGTTGTAGAAGGCAGAAGGGCCCATTGTCCAAATAGCTTTTGGGACAAGACCACTAAACTTCACTATCCAACTGATCTCTCAACTATTCCTTGTAGAATAATTGTTCGTACTGTGCTTTATCTTCTTTACTCTATCCTATCAATCAAACCAATTACTGTCAAACTGTATAGACTAGGCCATGAACCTTGGATCCAAATATCAAACCTCGAATCACAAAATAAAACCTCAACAATAAAGTTTTCTTCAACTTGGCTCTACTTTGCTTATCAAGTTGCAATTACCCAGTGTTCCTATCTTTTCTTCTCTTTTTTGCTCTTCTTTTTTACTTCATTATTTCTTGCATAAAAAAGGAGAATGTGCTTCCTTTATACCAAGTTCATAAATAAATTCTCTTTATTTGGCTATTACACCTTTTCAATTAATTATTATAGGATCTCAATAAGAACACATTTTACTTAGCAATAAAATCAATCTGTAACCTTGTAACTTGAATAACTTTCTATACTTTCAATATTATGATGAGTGATATTAGCCACTTCATCTCCAAAACTTCTTCTACATGTCATTAACCTTTCTTCTCAAAATAAAAACTATGCTAAAAGATATAACAAGTTTACCAAAACATGCTTCTATAAACTCTATATCTAAACAGTCTACAACAAAACTTGCATAAATTCTTCTAGACTTAATGTTATCACACTCAAGGTTACCAACATATACTAGACACTTATTAGTATCTCCCATTAACCTCTCTAATGAAAATACTTAATGATCTATTCATACCAACTTAATGTTTATTATTGTTCTTATGTCAGATACCATAGAAAACTGCTATTGTTAACATCAATGACAAATGTAGTAATGAATGTAACATATCATCATGATAATGATCTAATAATATTTCTACAATACTCCCCCATAGGAATATCATCATCATTCATGCTTCCAACAATCTCCCCCTTTGGCATCGATGGCAACATAGATGAAAAACATCTAGTTCCAAAAATACCAACTGTTAAAGATTGTTATCATTTCTTTTCAAATCCCCTTCATCAATTGTACTAGCTTCTATAAATCTTTACTAACATCAATTATTCACATTCTTCTCCCTTATTGATATACCTTAATGTGCTATATAACTTCTCCTATGTATCAAAATATTTTTCATGTTGTAATCTCTCCTCCATTGACATCAATGACAAAGGTTTCATCAACCATCTATCATTGCATCCTATTAATCTCTGCAACAATTGTCTCTAAACTTCTCAAGTATCCAAAGACAATATTCAAAGCAATATCTATCAAGAGTCCTAGATAACTCTATCCATCACATATACTCCCCCATATAGGAAGCATCAACATTCAGTCTAGACAAATAATAGTTCTTTGTACCACTAGATAGGTACACTCTCGCATCATCTACTCTAATGTAGGTAGGGGCATAACCCCTAGAATATCTCAAAAATCTTCAAAAGTCTCTTTGGGAAGAGGCTTAGTGAAAATATCAACAATCTTCTCTTTGGTGCTTACATATTCCAATCTGATTTCCTTTTCTACAACTTTCTCTCTCGACATGTGATATTTGTAAAAAATGTGCTTAGTGTTAGAATGCAACACTTGATTCTTAGACATATTCATAGTGTTCATGTTATCACAATGTATGAAAATAGGTTTACTAGATCCTATCATTATATCCTTTAGCATCTATTTTATCAAAACAACTTCATTACAATTATTTGTTGCTACAACATATTTTGCCTCTACTATACTTTGTAAGATAAATCCTTCTTCTTTCTTAACCAAGAAGCCAATCTTCCTCCAATTGTGCTCTTTTTTTCCTCCATACTACCTACCCAATTAGAATTACTATATAAGCATATAAATTAAAATCATTAGATCTTTCATACCATAATCAAAACTTTGATATTCCCTTCAAATATCTAAATATCCTCTTAATTGCTACATAATGTGCTTTTTTGGGGTCAGCTTGAAATTTTGCAACAATTCCAACTACATTTACTATATCTAGCCTTGTGTGAGTTAGATATTACAATCCTCCAATCATAGATGTGTACTTCTTTTGCTCAATAGTAGGTGTCTCATTCTTTGAAGATAACTTGTGTCCAATTATCATAGGTGTTCCAACTAGTTTACATGTTTCCGAACCAAACCTTTTTAATAAATCTTTCAAATACATAGTCTAAGAAATAAATATTCCTTCTTTATCCTACACAATCTATAATCCTAATAAATATTTAATTTCCCTTATCATGCTCATTTCAAATTCCTTCTCCATTTCTTCTACAAACTTGTCACTTTCACTATCATCTCCCTCAAATATGATATCATAAACAAATATTACCAAAATCAATAATCCATCACCTATTTCTTTCAAGTATAGATTACTATCTGCCATACCTTTGCTAAATCCAAGTTTTGTGAAATTCTTGTCCAACCTTGCATACCAAGTTCTACGTGCTTGTTTTAAGCCATATAATGTTTTCTTCAATCTACATACCATTTCCTTGTCATCCATTAAAGGAAAACCTTTAGGTTGTTCTATATATACCTCTTCTTCAAGTTCTCCATTTAGAAATTATGACTTGACATCCATCTGATATACTTTGAATTTCTTATGTGTTGCATAGGCTAAGAATAACCTTACTACTTCAATTCTTTCCACATGAGCATAGGTTTATTCATAGTCTATTCTTTGTTTATGTGAGTAACACATTCTACAATCCTAAGAAATATTTCATTTCTCTAATCATGCGCGTTTCAAATCCCTTCTTCATATCTTCTACAAACTTGTCACTTTCACTATCATCTCGTCCAAATATGATATCATCAACAAATATTACCAAAATCAATAATCCATCACCTATTTATTTTAAGTATAGATTACTATCTTACATACCTTTTCTAAATCCAAGTTTTACCAAATGCGTGTCCAACCTTGCATACCAAATTCTGGGTGCTTTTTTGAAACCATACAATATTTTCTTCAATCTGCATACCATTTCCTTGACATCTATTAAAGAAAAACCTTCAGGTTTTTCTATATATACCTCTACTTCAAGTTCTCCATTTAGAAATTTTAACTTGATATCCATCTAATAGACTTTGAATTTCTTATGTGTTGCATAGGCTAAGAATAGCCTTATTACTTCAATTCTTTCTACAAGAGCATAGGCTCCTTCATAGTCTATTCCTTCTTTTTGTGAGTAACCTTTACATCCCAATCTTCCTTTGTTCCTTACAACTTCACCTTGTTCATTCATCTTGTTCCTGAATACCCATTTTGTTCCTATTGTTGGAATAATCAAATGGGAAGAATACTTCTAAGAGGGGGGTGAATTAGAAGTATCACAAAAAAACTTTTAACTGAAAATAAATTCCATGCATGTAAACATATCACACAATCATAAAGTAAACACATGCATCAAAACTCATAACACCAAATTTGGTAACCCAAAAACCCTCTAAAATGAGAAGGTAAAACTAGGGTGGGGATGATACCCACAAAATCACTGCAACAATAATGTGTGACCACTTCTGATGGTTTGCCCTATTAAAGGCCTGCGATATTAAAGGTTTTACACTATATCAATAATGACCTGTTTAAAGGATTTACAAACACTTTACATGAAGTGTCACCCTGTTAAAGGATTTTATCACCTTTTCAAAGGATCTACAACCTAGTTGTTAAGCTAACCTATCAACATAGGATTTTCCTTCTAATATAATTGCTAGAGAGTATTAGACTAATAAACTTGATAGCTTACAATCCTTGATTTTTGAATTCAAGCACTTGATCTACTCTCTCTAATCTTGATCCTTTGAGATCTTATTTCTATCATATGCCCTTACTTTGCTCTAATCAACTGAATATTGCAATGTTGTTATGTTCCTCTAAGTCTTTTCACACTTCCCTCTAAATTTTTCTATAGTTTACCCTTACACTACTCTCATCCATGCATACAATGGGGTTTTGTCCTCCTTTAAAAGATTTTGAAGACTTAGGGTTAGTTATGAATCTACGTTTCATATTAAATCTTTAATTCCTATGCATTCCTTTCACTTTTCTTATTGGTTGCATGCCTTCTCTATTTTTCTTATTGGTTGCATGTTGATTGCATGGAAAATGTAAAATATTTGATCTTATCTTTTAATCCCTTCATGATTCATCTAAAAATGGTTTACATCTAAGTTTGTTAAGGCGCAAACTCATATGTTGATTTTGTGTTACTTGGCACATACTAGTTTACTGGTGCTTAGCACATATATGATTCTAGTTTGCTCTAAAATTATTGCATTTTGGCTTGCTTGGCATCAACTATGACTTGGCACCTACATATCACTTGGCTCATATGTTTCACTTAGCACTTGAAGTCACTCGGCACTTGTATCATGCTCAGCACCTAAAGTCACTTGGCACCTATTTGAATTTTGGCTTGGCACATACTATGGCTCAACATACATATTGTACTTAGCTTCTATATGAAAATTAGCTTCTATATGAAAATTGGTTAAGTGTGTTGACACTCAATTGTCAAAACCATTCGAAACCAACAATCTCCCCCTTTGACGTGAGTGTCAAAAACACTTAACTAAGAATTATGCTTGATCTTATGAGTGCATTATTCAATCTGTTTGGCATATATACAAAATTTCAAAAACTTGTTCAAAATTTTGTAAAGAACAATATAACTCAAAATTCTTATAACTCCCCCTAAGTTGATGTGTCATTTCTATTTTTGTAACCAAAATTCTTATGCTGAATTTGTCTCATGCTGATGTATCTAATACTCTTTGCCTTCACCCTGTTTCTATTTCCTATGCCTACTTGCTAACCTATTTTGTTTGTTCTATTTTCACTCGTTCTGCACTTGAAATTTTTTATTCATATCTCCCCCTTTTATATGTTTTCCCCTTTTTTAGCTATCATAGGATATGTACAATCTTTCCCCCTTTATTCTCCCAAAGAATGAAAGAATGTAATTACTTAGTATTCTCCCCCTTAGTTATTAATCTCCTCTTTATTTCATATCTCCCCCTTTTTGACACTAATGTCAAAGGGTACTAAGGGTTAAGACCATATTTTTCCAAAAATGTACTATTTACCTCCATAATCATCTTGGGAGTTGCATCCCAATTCTCCAAAGCAATTTCCAATGATTTATGCTAGATGGTAGTCTCTGCCGCAAGATGAACAAGTCCATATGAAGTAGAAAGATTAAGATATTTATTTAGAACAATCTCTACATAGGCTTGTACTTTATAGAGTACTTCCATATGTAGGGTAATGGAAGATTGTATCTGCATCAGTTTGGCCTTAATGTTGGCCTCTTCAGCTATCAACACAGCTAGTTCTTTTTGAGTATGAAGCATTTGAGCAAAATGCTTCTCACTCTGAGCTAGATCTGTTGGGAGTTAAGTGCTGGAAATCTTTAGATTTCTCTCCAAGCTTAGGATTATTTGGCTTGTCTCCTATGTGAAGTATAAAAAGTCACACAACTTTTTGTACAATGAGAATACATTCTCAAGTACCTTTTTCACTTTGTCAATCTTCTTTGCCAATTTGACTTGTGAAAGTGCTATTTCACTTGATATTTTCTCATTTACTTTCCCTTGGAATTTCTTGTCAAACCATTCCATAAGTTTTACATTGGTTTCCTTGTTTTCATTTGTCACCTATTCTACAATTTTTTACAATTATTCGATTATTGTCTTGGTCTCATCAGGTGACTACAAGCTGAAGGCATCAAAAAATATGTCCTTGATCTCATGTAATGCTTGCTTTTGTTTATTCTCCTTCCTAAGTATCTCTTTCCTTTTTCTCCTATTCAAGGCTTCCTACATCTTAGTAATTTTCTCATTGCTTATTATTTTTGAGTCATAACTAGGTATGACTATCTCTTCATCTAACTAAGGATCTCCATAGTGAAGTACTCATGTCACCTTTTTTGAGCTCAAGACAAGTGAAAAAATTTGCAATGGCATTGCATTAGTGCTCAGCTTCTAAAGGACCTTTGAGGAGTACTAGTAGTTGGTAGTTCTACTAATGTTTGTATTGTAGCCTGCTCCTCCTCTTTTGATGTGTTCTTTTCCTCATCTGATCTCTCCTAATTAATTACAACTATTTGTGGTATACCTATAGTCTATACTATAGGACTAGATGTAGCAATCTATCCTATTTTCTCTATTTATGTATCTTTATCCACTTTTGCACTTGGCTTCTGCTGCATGGTATCAATTGTGTCAACTGTTGGAGGCATGAGAAGTTAAACTCTTGTAGTTGTAGAGATTGTAGAAGGTGGTTCTTGTGGATTCACCTTGTCTCTAATTGGATCTGCTACTGCCTTTTGCAACTCATCCACACTCACCAATATTGGATTTGTGCATAATTGTCCTTGTAGTGTTGATTGGTGAAGGATCTTCTTGAGATCCTTTGCAATTAAAGGATCGATGTTTTGATTAAAAGTGTTAGGAACATTCTTCACAGTTATAGTATCTATAGATGTGGTGATGACATGAGGAGGTCTAGGAGGTGGCAATTGTGTGTCTTGCACACTCTAATCTATTTGTTGCTCATCAGTTGTTGCCATTTCATCTTGTTTCTTTGTCTCCTCCTCTTCACCTTTTTCTTTCTCCTCTTCCTATTTCTTCTCTTCTTCTTTCTTCACTTCTTCTCTTTTTTCTGTTTGCTTTTCCTCCTTTTGTTTCTCTTCCTTCTCCTTCTCATTGGCCTCAACCTTATTTTATTTTGCATTCTCCTCTTCTTCTCCATCCTTGTCATTTGTCAAGATATATATTTACTTCCACAATCTTGTGGACTTATTGACAACTTCTTCAATTTTATTTTGTAAAATGCTAAAGGCTCTATACTTTGGTGCAAACTTTCCCCCATGTTTCCTATTAGCCTTAACAATTTAACCTCTAATCAATTTTGGCATCACTTGTGCCAATGTGGATTCTCTTATTTCTTTTTCCAGCTTCAAGCAATAATGTCACTTATTTTCAATAATTTTATACAAATCCTTGGGCATGGTGATATCTAATTCAAGAGGTGTGTTCTTGAATTCTGCCATCATGGCATATACTAATTCTTCTACCTTATTTTGATCTTCTCTACTTAACTTATTAAAATCAATACTTTTCAAATCAAAGAAGTCTACATTCTTAACATTTTCACAAATGTTATATATATGTGACTTAGGAGGATGACTTACCACTCTAAACTAGTTGATGTCCTTTGATTCTATTCTTTTCTTATCCTCAGATTCTAGTTGTGCAACATATTTTCTTCTTGGTTTCTTTTACACTTGACCAATCTACTCAGTAGCCTTTTTCTTCTCTTTCATTTTCTCCTTGGCCTCTTGAGTTGAGGCCCTTGTTTTGGCTCTTTTCACTAGTGTTGGCTTGTATTGGGCTATCTTAGCAACCTTCTTGGCTTTGGGCTAGGCTATAGGCTAAGTTTTAGCTTTTCTTTTCTTGAGCTTGGCTTGAGCTTGTGCTTCCTTGGCTTCTTCTTCCTCTGTAGCTTCTTTATTTTCTTTATCCTCACCTAAGCCTTGTGTCAATTCCAGTGGGCCTTGCCCCTGTTCATCTTCTTCACTCTCATCTTCTTCTTCTTCTTCCTCAACTAACCCTTTAATACCTTCTCCAAATTTATTTTTTAGTTTTCTCACCAGTTTAACTTTCTTCTTTAAGGTGGAAGCAATTTTAAGCTCCATGTCTACCTTGGAATGCACAACATCATATGTCCCAAATTGTGGTGCCTCCTTATCAATCTCCTCTAAAAGTAATGTTGTGATTGTTGTTGGTGCTTCATCAACATCTAGCTCATAACCCCATGGTTTTATCCATCTCACCCTTGGAATTATAGCTTGGACATAGGTGTGATCAATATCAACTAAGAAGTAGATACCATTGATGTGTTGTTCCACTAGGGAAACTAGTCTCCTAAGTCTTTGTTTCATGGATTTCTTAAAATCCTCAAAATAACTTTTCATTTGAGCTTCAAAATTATCACCCATTTGGTCAATGTACTCATTGATTTGAGTAATGGTTGACTTGTTTGAGTTCTAATTAACTTTTCCAATAGAAGGAAACTCTTCCAAAACATAGAAAAATATACAAAAAAGAACTAATCCAAACTTACATTAAGCACCTTTAGATCTTCTAATTACTCCTAGATTCTCCATGATTTGTTGCAAAAACAATTTTGCTAGATCATAAGTATGATATTTCTTGACAAGTTTATATGCCACATCCATAGCAATACATGGTACACTATTCAATCTGCTAGATTGATAGAACTTGTGAGATATCACTCGCACTACAAAATCCAGAAGGGGATCTGTGATTGTGTTTATTGCCATGCCCCTCTTATTCCATTTAGCCCTAATTTTCTTTTCAGTAGCTTCCTTTGAATCACTACATAGGGTCTTGTGTCAATCTAGGGTTGGAAAACCTGTAACCCTATGCATTATCCTCTTCATTATCTTAATAGCTCCTCCTTCCAACCATAAAAAACCATTGTATATTCTACTTAGAACAATTATTATCCATTCAGTTTTGAAGATTATGGGGAAAACTAGGGCATGAATTAAGCCCTTCTTCTCAACTATTTGAAATTCTTCCTTAAGCACTCAATTTTCACATAGTTTATCATATGCTTGAAAAAATTCCAAGTCTCCTATTGCTCCTATCTTATAATTGTAACACTTCCTCACATCCTGCACTATTATGACTTTGGGTGGAGTCATGGATAATGTGCTAGCAGGGTTGTTTTTATTAAAAACTTTTGGAATTGGCCTAAACTCTGGTTGTTTAACCTCATTACTAACCAACTGAACCTCCAAACCTTACTTTTTCCTTAGGTTTTTTAGAACTAGAATCAATATTGTAAATCTAGGGTTTCAAAAGATAACAAACTCTATAACTGCACAACTCGGCACTTGAAGAATACCTTAGATCAATGAAAATGGTGCTTGATCTTTGTTGAAATCCATGCAAAAGCTTCAATTTCTATTTTTCAATCACTTCTATGCTCTTCTCATTCTTTCTCTATGTTCAAATGATGAGAAATGATCAAAAAAGAAACTTTATACTCTTTTTGAACCTAGCATTAAATGCTTAGTGCATATATAGCTATGCACTTGGATCTCAAAGATTTCAACATAACTCAGCTTCCATTGGTTTTCCTTCACTTGGCTCCAAATAGATTTATTCTTCACTCAGCTTCCATTGAAATTTCCTAACTCGGCATCAACTATCAACTCGACATGCATTGGCATCTAAGGACAGCTTGGCAACACTTGCAGAAATTTTAAGTTTTAACTTTGCATCTTTTGTCATCCTATTTTATTTCATACTGCTTGTTTTTCTTCGGACTGATGTATGATGTAGCTTTTTATATCAGTCCCATACACCTATCCATGCTTAGTTGGATGAGGTGTGACCACTTGACCTATCAGGTGAAGTGATCTCTTCATTTGATGAGCTACACTCAACTTTCTTCTTCTAAGTCTTGTTCATTTATCCTCTGATGTGTTCAACATCTACCTTTTATTTTCCTTTGTTGACTTCAACTTAGGTTCCTTTGAATTTGTTGGGCAATTCTTGCTAATATGACCAGTCTTGAAGCAACTAAAACATGTGGTTTGACTTAATCGTCTATTGTAGTTTCCTCTAAAATGTGTCCTTATGTAGTTTTCAGGAATGTATCCATATTCCTAACAGTAATGAAAATTATACCTAGTCTTGTATTCTCAATTGCAATGATGACTATGGTTACCTTCTCTTTTTGCCTAATTAGTTGTCCACATAGGCCTTGATTTGCACTCAAAAGCTTTTTGTCCATACTTCTTGTAATTGTAGTAATGACCATCAAATCTTGGTGTTCTGATAGTCCTAGTCCTGCATTCATTTGCTTGATGTCCTTGCTTCTTGCACTTGTAATAGTAGCTTGCATTCTTAGGCTTATTATGCTAATGGGCATTTTTGCTCCTGTATACATTAGAAGTATGTCCCTTTTTACCAAAGAAATGATAAGTAGATTTAATGTTCTTAGCTTTGTTTCTCCTTTCTTCTACAGTCTTGGATGATTCTCCTTGTTCAGTGCTAGTGTAACCAAGTCCTGAAGTATCATTACTAGCCCTTGGTGATTTCAATAGCTATTCAAAGTACTTGATGGCCTCATTTGGTTTGGTGAATCTCTTTTCAATCTCCTTTTCTCTTTTTAGGTCATTCTACAATTATTCATTTTGTATCTTCAGTGTAGAGATCACAATGTCTGATGGGGATGCAACCCAAGCACAAAATGGACACAACAGGAAAGGGAAAATTTTATTAACTATGAAAATATGCTAGTACACTTGGTGCAGAGAATCAGACTCCAAAACATGCTCTATGGGCTTACAATAGCATAAATTTGGAGATAATTTCTTCTCCCAGGACCTTTTCTCAAACTCCACTCCGAACTGTCTTTTACAATGCTAGAAATGTCCTTAAATAGACCCCAAAGGGTTAAGGATTAGGAATACATTCTAGAAAGTGCTAGTTGGCATCCACCAACCAAATGGAAGTCTCCCAAAGTCACATTAGAAGTCGGCACAAAACTAGAAGAATCTAGAAATGGTAACCAAACTTTCGAGAGGCATAACTTTTGAACCATAGCTCCGATTGAAGAACCGTTTACATTTCTAGAAAGCTCTCAAAGTGCTCTATAGCCCTATGGAATAGCTTCACTCGTCCCCCATTTTTTGGCCCTGTACAAGGTCATTTAATGCCCTAAACTTGACTTTGAAGCATTCTTAGGAAGTCTAGAAAAACTGTAAAATTGCGATAACTTTCAAACCGTGTAGCCTTTTGACCTGATTCTTTTTTTGGAATATTCTAAATTACAATTTTAATCCTCCCTCCAATTTACACCTTCTAATCCACCATAATTATGGCTCAATTACATAGTCCTATTTTTTTGGCATTTACACGTATGCCAAGGTGCTCAAATACTCTATCCTAGAACACTGATAGTGGAACTGTGAGAGTTGGAACCTTTATTTGACCCAAATGGGTATCCAAAAATGAAAACACATGAAACAAAAACTAAGTCTAAGTACATTTTTTTGGGTGACACAGGATTGCCCTTATACCTCTAAATGCTTCTGCATCAGACACCCAAGGTAGATTGAAAAGTGACCCTGTCACTTTATGGATGGTAGAGGAAATCCCAAATAGGAAACCTCAGCTGCTGATATCCAAGTTGAGTCCTCGATCAGTCATCTTTTCCACTTAACCATATACTCTTCGTACTGCCTATTTCTAGTACTCCTACCCACACGATCATCTAGAATGTTTTCTATCTCCTCCTTCTTAGAAGTGAGAATTGGACATGGCTCTAACATCAGCTCCTCATCTGCACCATCATCATGATACTCTGTCAAGTCTGCAATGTTGAAGATAGGAGAAATGTGAATTCTATCTGGCAACTCCACCTCATATGCATTTCCTGAGTCATGTTTCTTCAACATTTTTCAAGGGCCAAATTTCTTCATCTTCAACTTGTTGTAAGTACCTACTGGAAATCTATCCTTTCTTAAGTGTACCATGAATAGATCCCCTACTTAGAACTCCTTATGTCTTCTCCTTTGATCAGCCCTAGCTTTGTACTATTGATTCATCTTGATAATGTGTGCTTGGACCTCCTCATGTTGGCGCTTGATATGTTCAAGAAACTCTTCTACTTCAGCACTTGTCCTCTCCCCTTGCTCCATCTTCCTCAATTCTAGTGCAGTCCTTGGGCTACTTCCATATACAATTTGGAATGGTGATTTAGCAGTACTCCTATTTATAGAGTTATTGTAAGCAAATTTTTCTTGTAGTAGAATCAAATCCCATCCCTTGGGCTTATCCGCAACTACACATCTCAACAAATTGCCCAGACTTCTGTTTACCACTTTTTTCTGGCTGTCAGTCTATGGATGATGTGTGGAACTGAATTTTAAGTCCATTCTCAACTTCTTCCACAATGTTCTCTAGAAATACCCCACAAATTTAGTGTCTCTATCAGAAACTATACTCTTTGGAAGGCCATGTAGTCATACCACCTCTCTGAAAACAAGTTTGCAATATGAACAGCATCATGAGTTTTATGGCATGGAATGAAATGTACCATTTTGGAGAACCTATGAACCACCACAAATACTAAGTCATTTCCCCTTTGTGTCCTCGGCAATCAAAGAACAAAATCCATACTTATGTCCTCCCATGTCTTTGATGGAATAGGCAATGGCTAATAAAGTCCAACATTGTGACTAAATCCCTTGGCCACTTGACAAATCTGACAACTCTGTACAAACTTCTTCACATCCTATGAAATCTGAGGCCAAAAATAATGTTCTCTAAGAATGGCAATGGTCTTAGCTTGACCAAAACGTCCTGCCATCCCTCCACTATGTTTCTCCTTAATCAAATTTTCTGTCATGGAACTCCTTGGAATTCACAATTGGTTGCCCTTGAACAATATATCATCCTAAATCAAATAGTCTAACCACTTGGTTATGTCTACAGCAACAGGTTCTTTACAAGCTTTCCATGCTTCAGCAAAATCAGGATCCTCAGGGTATAGATTCTTGAGTTCAACAAAACCAACTACTTCAACCTGCATTACTGTAAGCAACAACTGTCTCCTACTTAATGCATCTGCAACCCTATTAGATTTTCCACTTCTATGCTTCAACACAAATGTATAGTTTTGCAAGAACTCTACCCACTTCATATGCCTCTGATTCAATTTATCTTGGCTATTTAGATACTGGAATGCCTGGTGATCAGTATATAAAACAAATTCCTTTGGCAATAAATAATGCCTCCATTTCTGTAAGGCTTGAACTATTGCATAGAACTCTTGATTATAAACATAATACTTCTTTTTTGCATCATTCAATTTTTCACTAAAATATGCAATAGGCTTACCTTCTTGGCTTAATACAGCCCAAATAGCATTGCCACTAGCATCACAATCCACCTGGAAAACCTTACTAAAATCAGAAAGTGCCAACACAGGTTATTTTGTCACCTTCTTCTTTAGCAATTCAAAACTTCTTATAGCTGTCATAGTCCATTTGAACTCTTTTCTATCCCCTCTTATTGTGTTAGTTAGGGGTGCACATATGCCACTGAAATTCTTAATGAACTTCCTATAAAAATTAACCAGACCATGAAATGATCTCACCTCAATAGCAGACCTTGGAGCAAGCCATTCCAAGATGGCTTTTACCTTCTCTAGATCCATTTTGAGACCTTTAGGTGATACAAAAAACCCCAAGTAGACTAACTCCCTTTTTGCAAAGATACACTTCTTCAGATTAATTAATAGTTTCTCTTCCCTTAACCTTTCAAGGACACTATGAATATGCAATAAATGTTCTTCCAAAGTCTTGCTGAAAATTAAAATATCATCCAAATAAACAATAACAAATTTTCCTAAGAACTTCTTAAGTACCTCATTCATAAGCCACATGAAGGTGCTTGGGGCATTCATCAATCCAAAGGGCATGACTAGCCACACATAAAGACCCTCCTTCGTCTTGAAGGAAGTTTTCCACTCATCTCCTTCTCGAATTTGTATCTGGTGATAGCCACTCTTGAGATCTATCTTTGTGAAGTATTGAGCTCCACTCAAGCAATCCATAAGATCATCTATTCTTGGCAAAGGAAACTAATACTTGATGGTTATCCTATTTATAGCTCTAGAGTTTGTACACATTTTCCACTCTCCATCCTTCTTTGGTGCTAGTACTACAAGTACTGCACATGGACTTAGGCTCTCTCAAATCAAATTTTTCTTCAATAGCTCCTAAACCTGTTTGTTTAGCTCCTCAGTTTTAGTAGGAGTCATCCTATGAGCCGCCTTGTTAGGAAAACTAGCTCCAGGGATTAAATCTATCTGATGACTGATTTACCTTACTGGTGGTAGTCATTCTGGAACATTATCAAAAATGATATCTCCAAACTCACTTAATAAATTTGAAACTTCAAGTGGTATTTCACTACTACCTTCCTTATCTTTTCTAAAAATCAAAGCATAGCACATACGCTGATGTTTCATGCCATCTAAAAATTTTCTTCCATCAACAAGATAGATCCTAGCACTGATGCATGCCTTTTCACCTTCCTTTACCATGGGCTTCATTTCATGGCGAACTCCATCCTTTGTTAGAGAGTATGTGTTTGCATGACCGTCATGTACTGTATGTTTATCATAACCCTGTCTGGATCCCTGATATCCTCATACTCAAAGTACTCTTCCAGTTCATTAATCCATTCGATCAACTCATCTGGTTTTAGATTTCTTGAAAATACACCCACATCAATTTTAGGTCTTTTCCCAAACTTAGTAATGGCCCTAAAAAGCCTCTCCTCTACCTAATTTAGAACTTCCTCTTCTGGTCCAATTTCTCCTTCTTCATTGTCGTCCTCACTTTCATCACCTGTAGTAACATTTGTTCCTCTACAAAGCTCCTCCTGCAATGCTTGAACCTACCTTTGGAGGGCTCTAACCTCCTTAGGACTAATAGCTTTGGCCCTTTCACCATGCTCTCTTCATGGAGGCATCTTTTTAATTCAAATCCATAACCACACAGTCCTTGTGCAAACTGCCTCACAGTCGGTGCTCTGTCTACACACTCAGGAAAACTTGCTCTGATACCACTTGATGGGGATGCAACCCAAGCATAGAATGGACACAATAAGAAAGGGAAAATTTTATTAACTATGAAAATATGCTAGTACACTTAATGCAAAGAATCAAACTCCAAAACATGCCCTATGGGCTTACAATAGCATAAATCTGGAGATAATTTCTTCTCCTAGTACCTTCTCTCAAACTCCACTCTGAACTGCCTTTACAATGCCAGAAATGTCCTTAAATAGAATCCAAAGGGTTAAGGATTAGGAATACATTCTATAAAGTGCCAGTTGGCATCCATTGACCGAATAGAAGGCTCTAGAAGTCACGTTGGAAGTCGGCGCAAAACTAGAAGAATTCAGAAATGGTAATCGAACTTCTAGGAGGCATAACTTTTGAACCGTAGCTTTGATTGACAACCCGTTTACATTTTTGGAAAGCTCTTGAAGTGCTCTATAGCCCTATGGACCAGATTTTCTTGTCCCCCAATTTTTGGCCCTATAAAAGGTCATTTAATGCCCTAAACTTGACTTTGAAGCATTCTTAGGAGGTCTCCAAAAATCAAAAAACTTTCAAACCGTGCAACTTTTTGACCTGATTCTTTTTATAGAATATTCTAAATTAAAATTTTAATCCTCCCTCCAATTTACACCTTCTAATCCACCATAATTATGTCTCAATTACATAGTCCTATTTTTTTTGGCATTTACACATATCCCAAGGTGCTCAAATACTCTAACCTGGAACACTGATAGTGGAACTGTGAGAGTTGGAACCTTTATTTGACCCAAATGGGTATCCAGAAATGAAAACACATGAAATAGAAACTAAGTCTAAGTACATTTTTTTGGATGACACAGGATTGCCCTTATACCTTTGGATGCTCCTACATCAATGTCCTTCGTATTTAGCTCATGATGTACATTCATCATTTGGCTTAAGGCGTCTAGCTACATGTTTTAGATTCTTTCAAAATCAAGTGTCTTTTTCTCTAGTCTATTGGTAAGATTTCTCTTGTCATCTTCTATCATAGCCTTGTCTTCAATGGCTCTTTTCTTTTGTTCAATCACTTCACAAAGCATTATGGCTTGTGGTTCTTGTTCAAGCTTGAGTATTCTGATTTCATCTACTTGAGCTCTATTCTTCTCCATCATTTTTTCTATTATTGCATCAAACTCTTTGGAGTCTCCATTGGAAAACACTTTTGTGGTATCAATCTCCTTGTAGTGTGTGTCATTTTCAGCTATGGCTATATCCTTCCTTCTTTTCAAGGATTTTCTTAATTCTTCTCTGGCTTCCTCCAAGCTATGTAGGGCAAGGTGCACATCAATGACCTTATTCTCTGTAATCTTCCCAAGTTTGAAGATTTTCATTTTCAGATCTTTTCTCTAAGTTGTTAGGCTTCTCCTTGTGAGAACCTTGCTCTAATACCAATTGTTGAAATAATCAAATGGGACGAATACTTCTGAGAGGGGGGGAGTGAATCAAAAGTATCACATAAAAAAAAAATTAACTAAAAATAAATTCCATGCATGTAAACATATCACACAACCATAAACTAAACACATGCATCAAAACACATAACACCAAATTTGCTAACCCAAAAACCCTCCAAAATGAGAAGCTAAAACTAGGTTGGGGATGATACCCACAAAATCACTATAGCAATAATGTTTGACCACTTTTGATGGTCTACCCTATTAAAGGTTTTACAATGTATCAATAGTGACTTGTTTAAAGGATTTACAAACACTGTACATGAAGTGTCACCATGTTAAAGGATTTTATCACTGTTGGTACACATATGGACCCAGATTTTAAATTTTTAGTTTTAGGTCTTGAACCTCTTAAAACTACTTTGGACTTGGTTCAAATTGGTTCAAAGTAGTTCAACAATTTAGAGTTTAGGATTCAGGTTCGAAATGGTTCAAAATGGTTCGATGGTTCAAATGGGTTCAAAATGTAGATTGGTTAGTTCAAGAAATTTCAAAATTCTATCTCAATTCATAATTTAAGTTTAGATTTTGTTAGTCCAATGATTTAATTCAGTATTGTAGAGCATGATGGCATGCAAGCTTCATATATAATAATGTGGATATTGAGTCAGGAAACACAATGACAAGGCATCGAGCATCTGAAGGATGCAAAATCAAACACACACCAAATATTTTCATTTTTCATAACCCATGCATATCAGACATAGAGTATGTTTGATAAAGGGCTCACATACGTAGGTAGAAGAGTGATGTGATGAGCATGGGTATTCCATTTCACTTGTCTTGTTCCTCACCTATCATTGATTGCAAATAAAATGTTCATCAAGGTTCTTAAGCTCTAATGATCAATGGCTAGGAATTTTACTTTAGTAAATTGGATTTTCTGATAGTCATATAGACCCTCAAATAGTGACTTTTAACTTTTGACTCATAAATTATTTTCAAAATCACCTTAGTGAGGTTGTGGAGAACTAGGATTCTGATAACATATCCAAAATTCATAAGGATCCAAGGGTGGGATAATTAGTTATGCCTCCCATACCAAGACCTATTTTTGCTGACAGAGTTATTTTAAATCTGCCTAGCATCAAGAATATTTTTATAGTGGAATAATGTAATAATGTGCCACTTGTCCAAGTCTCATTTAATATGTCAAATTATTCTTATAAAACATTTACATCAATATTTTATAAGGTTATCAAAATATAAATGAGAGAACAAAAGAAGGAAGAGGGAAAGTCATAAGGTTTTTCAAGATTCAGTTGGGGAAACTGAAAAGGTTTTTCACAGGAAATGAGAAGATAATAAAGAGGCCAGCAAAAGACAAAGAAGGGGTTCCACTTTCTTTTTTGGGCTGAATACTTTGGGCTGCAAAATAGAGGAGCTTTATTTGAAGTTTTATTTTGTATTTGTTGAGACAGAAAGAGCAGAGTTTTGTTTAATTTTTTGAACTGTGTGTTGGAAAATAGGAGATATTTTGATTTTGAATGTATGCAAATGGGAGGGAATTCAAGTTTCCTTTTGAGTTAGTGATTTAGATGCATAATTTAATGAGATCTTTTTTTTTTCTACATTTTTAGAGCAATGAGACTTTGGAGATGATTGCATACCAAAACTTTGAATCTAGGCAATTTTCTTTCCACTGATCGTTATCTTTGTATTACTTTCAATTTTATCTAAATACTTTTATGTCATGGCTTTTTGAACATATCTGATTTCAAAGTTTCTTTAAAGCTCTAATTCTTTGCTTTCTTAGGCTTTATTCTCTTTGTAACACTACATGCAAATGGACTTTGTGTCATTTGTTACTTATTTTCTTGTAGTCATTTAGCTTTCCACATCTACTATGTGTTTACAGGTAGATGCTTGTAATTATTTTGTGCTTTCTAGTTAAAAGCATCCATAATTAATTCATTGTATATCTTATATGGGGAGCTATATCTGATAAAATTTAGAGGAAGGTTATCAATTCAATGATAACTTGTCTGACTATTGGTGCCAATTAGTCCTTTCACTTGGGCATTCAAGGTTAGATTTGCATGCATTTTCTTGCAGGACAATCTATTCAATAAAAAAAATTTGGTGACTCCACTAGGGACATAGAATTGATAGATTAGTGTTCTTCTTTCCTTAGATTTGAGGTACCTCCCCTAGGATGGAGGTTGGCAGCTCTATTGAAGAAGAATACCCAGTGGCCTTCATTTTACATCAAGAAATATTAAAAGATTGGGTTCCAGTAGGTAATGAAGATACCTCAAATATCTTCATCTTTATCCCACCTTTCAAAGATAATCCCATCAAAGAAGTTATGAAAGAAGTAGCAAAGCGAGTTGGTTGAAGTCTTTCTATGGTTCTATCCTCATCAAGAAGAGACCCTAGATGCAATATCTAGAAGAATAAGGACATGGATGTGAAAAAGAAGAGACAATTGAAATGGAATACAAGTAGGAGAAAGATCTTGAAGAAGAAGGAATTGGAAGCTGACAAGATGATGAATATCTAGATGGCTTTTAGTCGCATATGATTCCCACCTCCACATCACCTCTAGTAAATCCTAAACTTGAGGCAAAGACTTTATATTGCCCATCATTATTTTTCTCTAATAAAAATTTTGAGTGTATTCAAAAAAAAGATGATGTTTCTTTTCAATTGGCTTCTATGACTATGGAGACTTGTATAAAATCTTTGCCTATGACTTTATACCATGAAGATAATTCATATTTTGATACCCAAGAAGATAATAGGAGTATATTATGCTCACCTATAGAAATGATGGAAGATTTCAACAAAGAACTATGTTCAAAGAATAACAGTCCATTGAAGACACTTATGCATGGAGAAAGTTTTACAGTTGAGGATCATGATGATCATCTATTGCTTAAAGATTCCATTGGAATGCTTTCTGGAAGTGTCTCAAAAGAAAATAAATCTTTCAAAGTCACAAATGATTATGAGAATTGTGATTCTTTGTATATGAATGCTAAGAAAGATCTTATTCTAGAACCTTTTCACCTTCGAAATAATGCAACACCAAATCTTATTAGTAATGTTGATTTTAAAGAAGGTGCTCCTGAATCCTTTTTCTCTTCATGTTTTGAAAGTTTTAGTTTTGAGAATATTGATAGTCATCTCATTTCAAAATTTCCAATTGGTGAAAAAGTAGACAATTTGATGTCAAAATTTCAATCTTTCACCTTTGATATTGATCATCTTTCTTTGAAAAGTCTTCTTGATGAAAGGATTTAGAATAACATGTAGCCTAAAAGTCAACTTCCCACTTTCATGAAAAATGAAGATGATTCCTCATGCTTGAAAACTAGTAGTTAGCCCATGCAAAGATTTGTTCAGTTTGATGATGAGATATGTAATTATGACAAAATGAAAGTGCATGAAGAAAATCTTCTTTCTCATAATAAAGATGATGAATTTAATACTCAGCTTGTAAACTATCCAACTGAAACATGGAGAGGAACATCACTTGATCAAGAAGAAGAAATTATTGATGAATTCTTATTATCTCTTTAGGCAGAAGACCTCTCTCAAGTCAACCCATTTGATGATGATCCAATTCTTCATGAAAATAAGGTAAAGATGCATTTGAATGAAAATCCGCATGTTGATTTTCTTCTTGAGGAAAGGAGGTATGAAGCTAACTTCCAATCTAGTGGTGATTCAACTGAGATGTTGAAAGACACTCCTCTTAATGAGGAAGAAAAAATCATAGACACATTCTTGTCATCACTACAGCCGAATTATTTCTTTGATGATGTCTCAGGTATTCGTTCAAATCAAATTGAGAATGAAGCATTCATTGATAATTTTTCTTTTCATCCATCTATACATAGTTTTTTTGATTTGGATTGTGGGAGAAATGCTAAAACATGTGATGGCATTTTGGAAAGAGAAAAGGATGGAATTTGTGGCATGTTTGATGATAGCTGGTTCCTCAAAAGAAATGGAGAAAACATATATCCAAGGTTGGATGAGGTGTCTCTATGGCTACAAGTTGACCATGACCATGTGTGAGAATTGAATCCTCATGACAGCATTTTTGGGTAATGCACATCATCTTTTGGTGAGGTTTCTACATTTTATGTTTTTCAGCTTGAAGTGGAATCTAAACTTGTGAATGTGAAAGATCAAGTCTCAAGTGAAGAAGAGAACTATGATGAGTTATGGCTGTTCAAAAAAGAGTGTTGGATCAGCATATGTATGTACACTGTTAGTTTGAAGTTTGGCATTGAAAGAGTCATCAACAAGCAATGGTTTGGAGCTGTTCCATTGAAGTACAATTTTCTGATTTGGAAAGGCTCTTATTTCTCCCAACCAATAAATGGATTAACATAACTTGTTCTTTCTTCTAGTTCTTATGGTAGGTTCTCTTCTTACCTTTGTAAATATTGTAAATATTTTTTGTTGTGCATAGTGGTAGTTTGAATAATGTGCAAGCTTTGTGCTTGTTGGTAGTTTAGGAGTTTTGGTTTGCTAGCTTTTCCCTGCTCCCCTCCACCCTTTCTACAAGTAGCTCCTAGTTTCCTTGTTGACTCTATTTCCCAATGGTTAAGGCACTCATCTTTGGCTAGAGATTGTTGGAGTTCTCTATTTTTGCATCAAAAATAGTCCCACAGTTAGAGCCCCTATTGGTACACATATGGACCCAAATTTTCAATTTTCAATTTCAAGTCTTGAACCTCTTCAAACTACTTTGAACTTGGTTCAAATTAGTTCAAAGTAGTTCAACAATTTAGAGTTTAGAATTCAGGTTTGAAATGGTTCAAAATGATTTGATGGTTCAAATGGGTTCAAAATGTAGATTGGTTAGTTCAAGAAAGTTCAAAATTTTGTCTCAATTCATAATTCAAGTTCAAATTTTATTAGTCCAATGATTTAATGTAGTAGTGTAGAGCAAGATGACATGCAAGCTTCATATATAATAATGTAGACATTGAGTCAAGAAACACAATGACAAGACATTAGGCATCTAAAGGATGAAAAATTGGACACACACCAAATATTTTCATTTGTCATAACCCATTCATATCAAACATAAAGTATGTTTGATAAAGGGCCCACATACATAGGTAGAAGAGTGATGTGATGAGCATGGGTATTCCATTTCACTTGTCTCATTCCTCACCTCTCATTTATTGCAATCAAATGTTCAGCAAGGTTCTTAAGCTCTAATGATCAATGGCTGGGAATTTTACTTCAGCAAATTGGATTTTCTTACAGTCATATAGACCCTCAAATAGTGACCTGTAACTTTTGACTTAGACATTATTTTCAAAATTTCTTCAATGAGAATGTGAAGAACTAGTATTTTGATAACATATCCAAAATTCAGCAAGATCCAACAATGGGATAATTAGTTATGCCTCCCGTACTAAGACCTATTTTTGCTGATAGAGTTATTTTAAATCTGCCCAGCATCAAGAATATTTTTATATTAGAATAATGTAATAATGTGCCACTTGTCCAAGTCTCATTTAATATGTCAAATTATTCTTATAAAACATTTACATCAATGTTTTATAAGGTTATCAAAATATAAATGAGAGAACAAAAGAAGGAAGAGGGGAAGTCATAAGGTTTTTCAAGATTCAGTTAGGGAAACTAAAAAAGTTTTTCATAGGAAATGAGAAGATAATAAAGAGGCCAGTAGAAGACAAAGAAGGGGTTCCACTTTCTTTTCTAGGCTGAAGACTTTGGGCTACAGAACAGAAGAGTTTTATTTGAAGTTTTATTTTGTATTTGCTAAGAGAGAAATAGTAGAGTTTTGTTTAATTTTCCAAACTGTGTGTTGGAAAATAGGGGATATTTTGATTTTGAATGTATACAGGGGGAGAGAATTTAGGTTTCCTTTTGAGTTAGTGATTTAGATGCATAATGTAATTAGATCTTTGTGGTTTCCATATTTTTAGAGGAGGGAGACTCAGGAGATGGTTGCATACTAGAACTTTGAATTTGGGCAATTTTCTTTCCTTTGATCGTTATCTTTGTATGACTTTCAATTTTCTCTATATGCATTTATGTCATGGCTTTCTGAACATATATGATTTCAAAGTGTCTTTAAAGCTCTAATTTTTTTCTTTCTCAGGCTTTATTCTCTTTGTAACGCTGCATGAAAATGGACGTTGTGTTATTTGTTACTTATTTTCTTGTAGTCATTTAGCTTTCCGAGTCTACTATGTGTTTATAGGTAGATGCTTGTAATCCTTTCATGCTTTCTGGTTAAAAGTATCCATAATTAATTCATTGCATATCTTATACAGGTAGCTATACCTGATAAAATTTAGAGGAAGGTTATCAATCCAATGATAACTTGTCCAACTATTGGTGCCAATTAGTCCTTTCACTTGTTCATTCAGGGTTAGATTTGCACTTATTTTTGAGAGGACAATCTATTCACTAACAATCACCTTTTCAAAGGATCTACAACCTAGCTGTTAAGCTAACCTATCAACATAGGATTTTTCTTCTAATATAATTGATAGAGAGTATTAGACTAATCAACCTGATACCTTACAATCCTTGATTGATGAATTCAGGCACATGATCTACTTTCTCTGATCTTGATTCTCTAAGATCTTATATCTATTTGATGCCCTTTCTTTATTGTGATCAACTGAATACTACAATGCTACTCTATTCCTCTAAGTCTTTCCACACTTCGCTTTGAATTTTACTATATTTTACCCTTACACTACTCTCATCCATGCATACAATGGGGTTTCATTCTCCTTTTAAAGATTTTGAAGACTTGGGGTTAGGTATGAATCTATGATTCATATTAAATCTTTAATTCCCATGCATTCCTTTCACTTTTCTTATTGGTTGCATGTCTTCTCCATTTTTCTTATTGGCTACGTGTTGATTGCATGGGAAATGTAAAATATTTGATCTTATCTTTTAATCATTTTGTGAATCATCTAAAAATGGTTTACATATGAGTTTGTGAAGGCACAAACTCATATATTGATTTTGTATTACTCAACACATACTAGATTACTACTACTCGGCACATATATGATTCTGGTTTGCTCAGCACCTATTGCATTCTAGCTTCCTCAGCATTAATTGTGACTTGACACCTACATATCACTCAACTCAGCACCTAAAGTCACTTGGCACCTATATCATTCTTAGCACCTGAAGTCACTTGGCACCTATTGGAATTCTGGATCAGCACATACTATGGCTTGGCATATATAGTTTACTCAACTTCTATATGAAAATTGATTAAGTGTGTTGACACAATTGTCAAAACCATTTTGAGACCAGCACCTATCACATTTTTGTCTGCTAGTCTAGGGACCAATTCCCATGTCTCATTCTTCATTATCTAATCCAATTCCTTTTTCATAGCTTTCTTTCAATAGTAATCTTTGTATGCCTCATCTGCATTATTTGGTTCTACTTGAGATATCAAACATGGTTCTTCATTGATTCTACTTCTTGTCATCACACCTTTATCTATGCTGTTGATGATCTACTCTAGTGGATGATTCTTTGTCATATTCTTACTAGAAGTAGGATTTTTTATCTCAACTGTTAGCTCTTTTCTAGGTTCTGATTTTGTTCTTGTATTAGCTCACTTTCATTCTACAAATCATTGTTAGTATCAAAGAATACTTCATCATTCTTTTCATTAAAAACATTCTTATCATCAGAATTGTAGTCAACTATTATTTCTTATATCCTAAATTTCTCATCAACTCTTACACGTGCACTTTCAACAATAGTCTTAGTTCTCATATTATAACATCTATAAGCTCTTCATTTCAATGAATAACCAAGAAATATACCTCCATTACTTCTAGCATCAAATTTACCAACATCATCATCTCTTTTGATATAACATTTTCTGCCAAAAATTTTGAAATACTTAACTGTAGGTGAGTGACCAAACCATAGTTCATAAGGGTTCTTGTTTGTGTCTTTCCCAACCTTTACTCTATTCATAGTGTAAACTATTATATTCATAGTGGTGTTAAAGTTGATATGAAAAAATCTCTTATGCCATAACCAATTGTCATCTACCTCTACAACCAAACATGTCATTTCAATGGGATTCAACTGAAATACATTACCCCTAGATCTAGTTCCTATTCCAATTAATTTTCCATCTTTGTCTCTAATCATACATGTCCTCTCTATGAACTGCAACTGATATTCTTATCCACTAGTTTTCCAATAATGAAAAGATTGTATTTTAAACCATCAACAAAATATACATCCTCAGTGTTAGTCTTACCATCAAGAGTTATAGATCGAATACCTTTAACATGGCAAGCTACATTGTTTCCAACTTTGACAATGCCTCCATCATAACTTTTAAAATCAACAAACTTGTTCATATCACCAGTCATATGATGTGAACAACCACTGTCAATTATGCAATTAGATTTCTTTTCAACCTGAGATATCAAATTCATTTTCTCTAGACTTTCTTCTTTAACAGACACAAATCCTATTTCATCATCACTAGCACTTACTCCTTGTTCATTAAAATCATCTTCTTTATTGACATAGAAACAATCTCTATCTCTTCTAGGTTTGAACTTTCCTTTATACTTTTTTTTCTATTTTAGGACACTTAGATGTATAATGACCAAACTCGTTACAAGTCCAACATTTAAAGATTTCCTTACCGTCTTTTTCTCTTCTTACAAGAAGGATTAATCCTTCTTCTATCTTTCTATCCTCATCAGATCTGATACTACTAGAAAAATCTCCTCTAGCACTTGTGCTCCTTAATAGATTAGGTCGAATGTTTAGGGCACTAAAATTTGTCTCTATTCTAGACAATTCTCCAAACTGTCTAAGCTCATTCTCAACTACTTTAAGTCTCCCAAATAATATTTTCTTGGTGAAATATTTAGCACAGGGAATTAAAAACTATATCATTTGAGCTACCTATTTAAATGGTGGTGTTAAAATCTACAATATATTCCAGATCACTTCATCATCTTCCTTGGTTCCTCCTTGAGATCTAATACCTGCAACAATTTCTGATATTTTTTCTACATATGTTCTTATAGATTCATATTCCATCATTTTAGGATCTTGAAATGCACAAATCTAGTTTTTTAGACTCATTTTCTTATAATGTACATCACCTTAAAAACTATTTTCCAAAGCTTTCAAAATCTTATGAGAAGTATCAAGTGTTTTTACCTAGTTGTACTCTACTTCAAGAAGTACAGGCAATAGTGCTTCTCTACCTCTCATGTTGCACATTAAAAGTTCTATCTCATCCTTGGTACAAGTTTCCAGCTCACTTTCAAAAATAATTGTCTTTTCTAATTTTTTTAAGATCCAATATCCTAGACCCATACATAGAAAATTTGTCTTCATATTTTCTTTCTAGCTATCATAATTTGTTCCATCAAACTTTGGACTATCCTTTCTTAATATGTTAGCCATTGATCTCCCAAAGTTGTTAAACTTTATCTTGAAGGACTTTATGCTCTAATACCAATTGTTAGAAATAATTGTCCACCAAGATTGGGGGGTGGGGGGGGCAGGGGTGAATCAATTATCCAACTAAAACATTTATCAACCTTAATTGATCTTAACCATGTAACCAAAGTAAGCACATACACAATTACACCAAATTCATTAACTAGGGAAACCCTTGATCAAAGGGAAAACCCTAGTGGGAATGATGCCCACAAAGATATACCGATATATATTCCTTATTAGAGGATGAACCCTGTTAGGAGTCTATAAACAAATTTAGTACATAAGAGTCCCTGTTAGGAGACTTTGAATCCTTGTTAAAAGATTCCAACACTATGAGGAGTTGTGCCAACCCTATTAGGAGTTTTTACAACCTTGTTAGGAGTTGTAGAAGGAAGAAGGGCCTGCTCTCCAAACAACTTCTGGGGAAAAACCACTAAACTTCACTAGCTAACTAATCTCTCAACTATTCCTTGTAGAATAATTGTTCATACTTTACTTTATCCTCTTTCCTCTATCCTATCAACCAAACCAATCACTTTCAAACCTTTTAGACTAGGTCACAAACCTTGGATTCAAACATCAAACCTTGGATTATAAAATAAAACCTTGCCAACGAATGTTTCTTCAACATGGCTCTATCGTGCTTATCTTCACAATTACTCAATTTTCATATCATTTCTTCTCTTTTTCCCTCTTCTTGATTACTTCATACTCTCTTGCATAACAAAGGAAAATGTCCTTCGTTTATACCAAGTCCATAAAAAAATTTCCTTGAGTCTGCTATTACACCTTTTCAATTAATTATTATAGGATCTCATTAAGAACACATTTTACTTAGCGATAACATCAACCTATCACCTTGTAACTTGAAAAAAAAAATGTACATGTAATATTATGATAATAAATCTTATCTATGTCATCTCCATAATGTCTTGTATATGCCTTTAACCTTTCCTATCAAAATAACAACTCTGCTAAGAGATATAACAAGTTTACTAGAACATGCTTCTATAAACTCTATCTCTGAAAAATCTACACCAAAACTTGCATAACTACTTCCAAATTTAATATTATTTCACTTGAGGTTAGCTGCATATACTAGACACTTAGTAGCATCTCCCATTAACCTCGCTAGTGAAAATACTTAATGATCTATCTGTACCAACTTAGTCTTTATTGTTGTTCTTCTGACAAACACCACAAAAAATTGCTATGTTTACATCAATGGAAAACATAGTCATAAATGTAACATATCATCATGATAATTATCTAATCATTTTTCTACAATACTACCCCATAGGATTATCATCAACATTCATGCTTCCAACACAAACTATACCAACATTTGTTGTTTTTTCCTTGCATTTACAGAGATTTGAGCATTTTTGTATAGATGTGTATGAATTGGGTTGCATGATCTAATTTCATGGCTATGTAGATTGTTGTCTTAGCTTTCTTTTTCATATCTAATTTAGGTTTCAAGTTGCAAAGTTTTAAAATTATTTTGTTTTCTTGAGTGACTAGTCTATAATCACCATTTATAGAGTTGCTAGAATAAAAATAGCCCTAACCTTATTATCTATAGTTGAAAATGTATTAAAACTTATGGAATGATAAGTTAGGACTTTTAAATGGTTTTTCTCCTTTCCTTTTTTTTTGCAACTAATCTCCTAGTTGGGAGTGATTCCCTAGGATGACTGCTTGGAGTAGATGAACTAGGACATCAAGAAGATGTCTTTGAAGAGCACACCCATGATCAGATATGATTTATTTGATGGCATGGATGGAAGTCCTTAGATGTCCCCTTGAAGAAACAAGAAATTTTAGGGGTTGGTAGGAATTTTGAAGACTTCTAAGAATATTTTTGTTGAAATATGTCCAGAGCCCTAAAAGATATCGTAAAAACTAGAAAATGAGAGAAATTAGGGTTGTGCATGATTTGGAGATCTAAAAATTGGAATTCTTGAAGTGATACATTATAGATTTAAGAATCATATGGTCTTTCATATGGTTGTGTGGGAGAATTTGGAGTAATTGACCAAGATAGTGCAAATAGACCTAATGCAATTAGGCCTAGTTAGCCCCACTTGAGGGTAGTGATAGCTAAGTGTTAGTTAACCTAACTAGAAGTGTTGGGAAGGTTTTGAAAGGATGTGGAAGTTAACTTTAACATTAGAAAGGGCCTAAGAAGAGCATAGGAAGGCCCCTAAGTAATGGTTTGGAGTTCTAGTGGAAAGAATAAGGTAACTTAGGGCTAGTAGGAATAGTTCCTAAACAAGGAGGTTTGGTTATCGCATCAACCCAGCTATACCTAGGAGGCAAGTTGAAGATAGGGTCTCAGAGACCAAGGTTGGTGGAAAGAAGATAGGAAGGAATCATTGGATGGTTTCAAAGAGTTAAAAACCTAATTAGGGGAAGATAAAGTCTAGAACCATAGGCTCTCTACATTAGACTAGTATCAAAGCCTAAACTATTAGGATTTCCTACAAGTTTCCTCACTCAAAACAACACCGATCACATCATCATATTAAGGGTACTAGATCTAGGAACATAATTACTCACAACCATTACCAAGCCATTCTAGCATTCAGGCAAAGAACACAAAATCAAGAGAGCCCTAATTTCTTCATCAAAATTGATACCCATAGAAGATAAATTTCTAGTAATAGTATTAAATTCATTTAAATGATCCACAACAAATCCACCTTCTGCCATTTTCATATTAAATAAATACTTCATGAGAAATGTCTTGTTTGAAGTAGAGGGCTTTTCATATAGTTTCACTAGGGTTTGCATCAACTCTTATGTTGTCTTCACTTTTGTAATATTAAATGCCACCAATGGTGCCAGGCATAATCGAATGCTTCCAAGTGCTTTCTTTCTAAAAGATCCTTGTCATCATTTCACATAGATTATTGATTCTTGATTTTTCCTTCCAACGGCTTCCATAAATCCTTCTAATAAAGATAGTCTTCCATTTGCATCTTTCATAACTAAAAGTTCTCCCTATTAAACCTATCAACCCTCAACTTACCCTCATCTACCATCGCTTCCACTCAACCATGAGACTCCCACTCAACTATGAGACTTTGCTACAGAGGATAACTATAAAAAATAACCTCACTCTAATACAACTTGATTGCATTCCAATGTTCAATTCTTGGATGACTCATATACCTACTAACAACTCCCACTACATGTGTAATAGCTAGCCTTGTACATACCATAGCATACATCAAGCTTCCTACAGCTAAAGCATAGGGTACCTTAGACATATTATCCTCTTCTTCTTGTGTCTTGGGACACATCTCCTTACTCAACCTCAAATGACTAGGTAAAGGTGTGCTGATAGCTTTAGCATTCTCCATAGAGAAATGTTTCAACACCTTCTCAACATAATCATCCTAAGATAGTGTCAATTTCCTATTCTTCCTATCTCTGCAAATCTTCATACCAAAGATTCATTTTTCTGCCCCCAAATCCTTCATAGAAAATGTACTAACTAGTGTTTTAGCCCCTTAATGTGATCCATGTTAGACCCAACTACAACCATATCATCAACATATAAACATAAAATAATATAGTTTTCATCATCCAACCTCTTAAAGTAAACACAATGATGTGAATGACACCTATTGTGTCCATGCTCATGCATAAAACTATCAATTTTCAAATACCATTGTCGAGGTTCTTGCTTCAAGCCATATAAACTTTTCTTCAATTTGCACACTAAATTCTCCTTATCTTTGACCTCAAATCTCTGTGGCTAAGCCATAAATATCTCTTCATCCAAATCACTGTGAAGGAAGGTTGTTTTAACATCAAGTTTCTCTACGTGAAAATCTTCAGTAGCCACAATACTTAAAATAGTACGAATAGAAGTCATTTTAACAACAAGAGAAAATATCTCATCAAAATAAATTCCTCTTTTCTGTGCAAATCCTTTTACAACTAACCTGGTTTTAAATCTTTTCTTACCTCCTTCCTCTTCTTTCAATTTATAAACCCACTAATTCTATAAAGCCTTTTAACTTGCAAGAAACTTGCATAAATCTCATGTCTTATTCTTTAGTAAAGAGTCCATTTCATCTTTCATTGCAGACTCCCATTGAATCTTAGTATGCACCTACACAGCTTCATCATAACATTCAAGTTCACCAACATCATTAAGTAAAGTAGAATACAAAGAGGGAGAAAATCTTTTTGGAGGTCTAATGTGTCTTGTTGACCATCTAACATTCATTGTTGTGTGTAGCATTTATTGTTACAATTTTTGTATATCATGAGGAATGGCTAGAACATCATCTTTTGGAGTATCATCCAGCACTACGTAATCATCTTCTTTCTTCTCATGATGTTGAAATAGATCTTTGTAAAACACTTTCTCATTGAATATGACATCCCTGCTTCTTACAATTTTATGATTTTCGAAATCCCAAAGCCTATAACCAAATTCATTAATACCATATCCAACAAATACATATTTCTTTGACTTAGCTTCTAGCTTTGTTCTATTTTCAGAATCTATGTGACCAAAAGCTTCACAACCGAAGGTTTTGAGAAAAGAATAACTCACCTTCTTACCAGTCCATGCTTCCTCTAGAATATTAAAACCCAAAGGAGTAGAGGGACCTCTATTAATCAAATATATAGTAGTATTGATAGCCTTCTCCCACATTAATAAGGGAAATCTAGCATGCAACCTCATGCTCCTTACATGCTCCATTATAGTCCTATTCATGTGTTCAACCACTCCATTTTCCTATGGAGTCCTTGGAATTATTTTCTATCTACAAATACCATTAATGGAGCAATAATCTTCAAATTTATGATTTCAATACTCACCACCATTATCAAATTTGAGACATTTTAATTTCTTACCAGTCTCATTTTCAACCAAGTATTTCCATTTCTTAAAAGTTTGAAATACATCAGATTTCTATCTAAGGAAATAAACTCATACTTTTCTAGTTGTATCATCGATGAATGTAACATAGTAATGAGAGCCACCAAGGGAAGATACTTGAGCTGGTCACCATACATCACTATGCACAAGATATAATTTCTCATTTTTATTTTCCTTCCCAATCTTTACAAAATTCACTCTCTTTTGTTTTCCATACACACAACTTTCACAAAAATCTATATTAACACATTTTAGACCTGGTGTTAGGATTAAAACATAAATAGAATAACAATTACATGAAAATATAACCAATATCATAAAGTAATAGATCACATAGAAAATAATAATAAAGTCTAGGGTGGTTTTATCTAGTGGGAGCCTCATGGAGTAGCGGCATAGCTACAGGATCAGTCTCCAAGTGGGAGATTGTTAGTTTGTGGTGACTGATCAGGAAAGTACTATACATATAATAAACAAATTGGGCCCTATTTTATCAAAATTTTGGGTCGACATGTAATTATTAATTATAACCCTAAAGTAGTAAAAATACTTGTATAAAAGGGCTTAGGGTTAGGGATTGTTTCATAAGGTGATGTGAAAATTGGTTCTTACAGTGGTATTGAGCTATAAGGGATTACAGATTGTAATCAGATTGTAATCATTGTAACATAAAATATTGGACTTTCTATTTGGTGGACATCACCCAGGGTTTGGGTGAACCACATTAAATCTTGGTGTCTTGTGTTCTTTTCTGTGCAATCTATTATTTTTTGATATTGGTTATATTTGCAGGTAATTGCTATTTCTTTCCATGGTTTTATCCTAACATGAACTACAATAATTATAGTGTATGTATGAAGAGGAGGATAACCAAGACAATGATAGCATGTCACCCAAGGAAATGAGCAAGGGTTCCATAATGGACTTGGTCCAAGACTTGTTGGCAAAGTCCAATTTGACAAAATCAAAGAAGAAGAGGAGAGTCACTAAATGGGGTGATGGGAGTAAGGAAGAAGATGAAAGCCAAACATGGGATACATTTGATAAAGGCAAGGGAGTGGAGATGGAAATGGAATAAAAAGTGTACTTAGATGCCTTTAAATCTATCAACATAGATAGTATGGAAAGTGTACTTAGATGCCTTTAAATCTATTGACATAGATAGTATGGAACACATTCCTTACTATAGTGGAAATTTGAATGGAGAGGAGTTGCTAGATTGGCTAGAGGCCATAGATAATCAGTTTGATTATAAAAAAGTGCAAAAGGAGAAGAGAGTCAATTATGACACAATTAGGCTCAAGTGATCAATATTAGTTTTGTAGAATATGATACAATATGATAGGGCAATAGCTAGGAAGAAGAAGATAGTTTCTTGGGATAGGATGAAAATTAGGTTGAGGGCACACTTCCTACCCACTAATTATGAGATACAAACTGTGGAATTCAACAAGTAAAGGAGACAAGAGGAGGAAATAGAGAGAGTAGCAAGGTATCACAATGGGTTGAGGCAAGGAATCCAAGATGAGATCAGTATGATGGCCCCTAATAGTATGGACAAATGCTTTTAGCTAGCCTTGAGAGCAAAAGATAATAATAGGAGAAGACATTAGTCTCAACAAAGAGGAAGAGGCAATAGGGGATTCAAAGGTAGAGGTAGCTTTGGAAGAGGACAACGCACAAGTAGGCTAGAGGAAACTCAAGCTATAGATAATAATGGATGCAATCACAATAGAGGTACATTTCAGAGGGGAGGATATAGAGGAAGAGGACCTCATAGATTTAGGTTTTAGTCACAAGGAAGGGGTAATATAGTCTTCACTGATAAGTGATACAACTGCAATTAAGTGGGTTATACCATGGGTAGGTATCCTAAAAGAGGCTCCACCTCATCCATGGGAGAAAGAAGAACTCAGCTAGTGCAAGAAGAGGACACACAAAGTGTCACTTCACCAATCTCCAAGGTAGGGCTAGAATTGGATAGATAAAATCTTATGCTAAGAAGGACATTATTGAAGGTTCCTAGCATTGTAGATTCACCTCAAAGGAAGATCTTGTTTAAAACTACTTGTAGGTCACATGGGAAGATCTACAAGGTGTAGTAGATTCTAGTTCCACTGAGAACATAGTGTTAATAGAGATGGTGGATAAACTAAAACTTAGAAGGATACCTCACACCACACCATACAAGGTGTCATGGTTAAGCAAGGGATAGTAGATAGTGGTGGATGGACAAACTTTGGTGGAGTTTGAAATAGGAAAATATAAAGACAAATTTTTATGTAACATAATTCCTATGGATGTCTATAACTTCCTATTAAGATGTCCATGGAAATATTATGTGAAGGTCATTCATGATGTAGAAGAGAATAGTTATGTAATCACCATGAAAGAGAAAAAGTTTTAGATGGATCCTATGGTAGAACCTAATAAAGAGAAGTATGTGGGGTCTAGTGTGATGCTTTTGAGTGGAAAGGAGTTCCTTAAGGTCATAAAGAATGAAAAGGGAGTTTTTTGTGCAGTGATGGTAAAGCAAAGAGAAGATTCTAAGGATAAGGTCGATATGCCTCAAGAAGTGCAACAATTGTTGGAGAAGTATCATGAGATAGTAGATAATAGACTACCAAATTATTTACCACCTATAAGGAAAGTGAGTCATCAAATAGACCTAATACTAGGAGCTAAACTACCCAACAAGGTAGCATATAAAATAACTCCAAGTTAGTATGTAGAAATTGCTAAAATTTTATAGTCTCATATTTCTCTAATCTTGCACATGTAGCAACTTCACACATCATTTATCATGGTAGTATCAAAGATAATGCACCCATTGAGCCACCTTTCATTCCAATCTCAAGAATATCACAAAATTTGTGTGGAGGAAAAGAGTCACTCCTCACCAATTGAATCTTTCTAACCTCTACTCCTTGACTCTTTCCTGTGAATCATGAAGCTATCATTTTTCTTTCTTTGTTAGGGTTAGTAAACTTTCTTCCTCTTGATCACTTGGAAAAACTTAGATCTTCACTTGATCAATCTTCTTCTCTCATATTTTCTCTTAAATTTATTTAGGATCTCTTTTTTTATCAAATCACTCCATTCTCTTGAATTCTATATGTAAGGTGTGAAATAATGTCTTCACATTTTGATATATACTCCCTTTTTCTCAATTTAGGGTCTTCATTAATGTTGTGTACTCAGGTAGGTGGAAGCCAACTATCTTAGTTGAGATTGTGCCTTTGAACTAGGTCTTGACTATATGGCTTGGTCTCTCCCATCTAACTCAGCCTATTCACTAGATTCTTTAGAAATACTTAGTCCATATTTCCATGCTCAGTCAATATAGACAATTTACTGATATTTAGTAGTGTCTGTATAAATGATTATTTTGCACTACTCCTTTCATAGATCTATTCTTATGCATCTTTACTTATCCAAATATGAACTTTAGCACATTTTATGTTAAGAACTAATGTAAGATTTATCATTAGATATATAGTTCCATAAATACTTTTCTCACTTAGTTTGAGATAATATGATCGCCTTCTCCATTGGACTGGATGATCTCAACTCCATTTGTTCTGCAGCTTCCATCTTCTATCTCTTTCTTTCATGTTTTATTCATCTCCTTCCTTGTTTGATCAATGTTCACTTTACCTTTACCCTTGATTTTATTTTGATTTGTTGTTGGTACTTGAGTTCTGTAGTATTTGCTTGAATGTCCAAACTTGTGACATTTGGAACATACATTGTTTGGTGCATAGTTATTTCTTTGGTTAGTCTAATAGATTTTTTTGTGATCTGCATTTATATGCTCTATGTCCATACTTTTGACAATTGTAACAATAGCCTTCAAATCTAGGTTTAGTAGATACATTCTTCATTCTTGACCTAAACTCATGTATTTGATGTCCTTGCTTCTTGCAGTAAAAACAATAACTAGTAAACTTAGGTTTAGGTTTTTACATACCTTTTTCTATTTGGTGGAAAATTGTAGTATAACAATGTTTGCCACAATGATAGCATATGGGTTTTCCTTTTTTCTTTACATTTCTCAGTTCTTTATTCCTTGATGATTCTCCTTGCTTGGTAGATGAAAATCCTGATCGAGTAGTGCTACTAGATGACCTTATTATTTCTTTAAAGTATTTCATTGCTTCATTTAGCTTATTGAATCTTTCTACGAGTTCTTTTTAATTTTTTAGTTCATTCTTCACTAAGTCCTTTTATTGTCTTAAATTTTCTATTTCCACATCCTTTCTATTCAACTCTTTATTTGCAAGCATTAGTTTATTCATCATGTCGAGTTGAGTGTTTGTGAGCTTTTGTACATCATAGTGAGGAGGTACCTCGACCTTGGATCATTATGATAAGGTTCATTACATTGTAATATCTAAACCATTTAGAGTTTTGTGAAACTCTCTTAGGAAATGGTTTAATGGTTTAGCATTGTAATGGTTTTGTAACTCCCTACCAAGGGACCCAAAGGAATTAACCTAAAGTTTTTCTAAGTTTTCCAAACAAAAATTTTTTTTAACAAGAAAGATAAACCATTCATATCAAACACATAGTAGCGGAAGTAATAACATACAATCAACTATAAGCATACATAACATACATAACAGGTTACATTCCTTAAGGATCCCAAGACGTTGAGTCACATTTAATCTAATTAATACTAAGTCTAAAAACTACCACAACCAAATGAAAGAATAATGAAAAGTCCAAAGTCCATAATATACATTTTTTTCTAAATGCATCTTGGCAATTAAATTTGGAATACTCAATCATCCACTATACATGTCACAGGGTATGAAAAGCTTAACAAATTAAATATATGTAAAAATAAAGATACATCATCCTCATCAAATTCATGATACAAGTGCTATAAAGTAAATGAAACTATTAACATGCATGATACATCCATCCATCAATAAAGATATAACAACCATCGTAAAAGATATACATACATCATAAAACACAACTAATCTAAGTGTGTGGTTCCTCTCAACCATTAATAGCATCACTAGACCATCATGGGCCCTAGCCATCCCTCCACGTGTAACATCCCAAGCCACCGAAGAGATCATCGGTATTATAGTAAATAGGGATGTCACTCCTAAACATACTACAACATATGCATAAAGAAATCTAACATACTACAACATATGCATAAAGAAATCTAACATGCAAGAATAAAGCATAAGATGATCCTACAAAGCAGATAACATTATCTATCACATGCTAATAATCAATATAAAGAAACATGTCAGTAATTATATCCATCACAAGATATAACATCCATCATAATGATCTAAGAACATAATGAAGGTAAATGCCAACAAAGATAGCGCTGGAGGAGATAGTCTCAAGTCTCAAACAGGATATCTAATCATATAACACAAATACTCTTTTAAATCTAGGAATCTTAAAAGTATACTAACTCAAGGTTCCAACATAAAAGGGTTGACACCTATAGCTAGAGGCACAACAAAGACATGTAGGAAACCTATAATGTAAGTGGGAAAGTGTCATCACACAGATCACACTAGAATTACCCTTGTAGTCTCTCAATAGACCCTAGCCCCCTAGTGATCCCTATGTGGCCACTAGTATCCTCTCGTACTGACGAGGCATACTATGGAATGCAAGGTCACAACCAAGCATTCTCTCTACTCCCATCCTAGTCTATACTAGCACTCGAGGCATGGGTGAGAACATACAATTATCTTATTAGGTTCATTTTAATCCCCATTTAGTGTAAATGTTTTCACTTATTAAATAACTTACAATGAGTTACCCTGGCAGCCACTTAGGGCCCTGGCCCCCATTGCAAGCCACTTCCTGACACTACAAGTAGATAACCTACCCTAGGCTCATGAAATCACAAAACACAAAATCACCTCAATCCTATACAAGTGATTGGAAAGCATCATAAAGATAATCAAAATAGTCACATCAATTCTCCATGAGCAACTGAAAAGCATCCAATGATAATCGTAATATCCATTGGTTCTCAACGAGCAACCAAAAAGTATCTCAAAGTAATACTGATCAAAGACTCCAAAATGGTCAAGTCAAAGCATGTCACAACATGACATCATCAAGATCAAAACAAACACTTCAGTCCCATCAAGGCGATTGGAAAATAATCCAAGTATAACTTATCGATGACTCAAAAATGGTTAAGTCAAGTGTATCATACACATACACCTCAACTTCATACAAGAAGACTAATAAGCATCAACGATCAGTAAATACAAAATCCTCATAGAGCATACCATCACATTACCATGGTTGGGTCTTTAAAAGAATCAAGACCAAATAACATCAACATGCCATCACATCTCATAACCCCCAAGCCTCTAGTAACAACCTATAACTGGTCAACAATCTAGTCAACCCCAAAAAACAAAAACACAAACAATATGCATACATTAGTGTAAGTTTCATGTTTGGGCTTAGCCTTGAATACACAGTGTCAATTTACAATAAAGTTTCAATTTTCTCTTCAATTTGAGTTTCTAAATTTAAAGAGGTACATCTTACTCGATATAGTTTAACCCATTCGATTCCTCAAATAGAATACTAAATTACCCCACTCAATTTCCCAAGATAATCAAAATGAAAATACACATTTCAATTTTTTGTTTCAAGTATATTTCAAGTGTATAAGATTCTTCATTTAATCTCCAAGTCAACCCATTTATCTCTTCGAATAAAACATAGATTTATCCCTCCATTATTTTAAAACAATTTTCTAAAATAATCAAAAGATACTTATTTAAATCATTGAACTAGTTCCCATTTACTTTTAGATAAAATCATTCACATTATTTCACTAAAAATCAATGTTACTAATAATTCCAGGAAGCATCTCCCATTATTCAAATTATTAGAATAATACTTATCAACCTTCAAATAATTAGTTTACAATTTCCTTAAAACACTTCAAGAACAATCATTTATTTAAAATAATCTTCATTGATTTTAAGTAAAATCAATCTCATTAATAATTCAATTATTTAATTCCACTAAACACTTATTAATATCTCTTTTCATTTAATTTGCCCTCATTTAAAAATCTATTTACTAAAATTAACTAATAATTAATTACACTTTTTCTACTATTAACTAATCTTAATTTAATTTAATTTAATTAGATTAGTTAATAAATCATATAAAACTAATGCATAATAATAAGATTCTACTTTTATTCGAACCCAAACCTGAATCAATTTTCAGATCTTGATTCTACTAAGGGAAGATTGCAATAATATTTTTTAATTCCCAGACTGGATGAAACAATATGCATGCTCGAATTTCAAATTACAAAATTGAAGATTCATTCATAAAGAATTATTCAGACACACATAATAGACATGATGAAGATAGGAAGGGAAAGAGCATAATAAAAATATGTGAAATAATCACAAGTGCCTACCTGGACACTGATGCTAATTCACTATGCCTCAAAAAATTGTAGAGAAGCTCCTCCTCTCAGAACCTTCTCCTTTCCAAAAATTTCTTCCTTCTCCAACATTTGCAATTCTTCCAAGAACTGAAACCCGCCCAAGCAACTAGGAGTGCTTGTAGAAGCATATGAGGATGTCCATACACGCTAGGAGAGCCTGTATATAAAGGCCTCTAAGATGCATCTAGAATGTGTCTAGAAAGAACTAAGAGATAAGCATGACAACTAAGCACATATCTTCCACGATAAGAAGATAATTATGATGAGTTGTCTAGAATGTTGTAGACACCATGTGCTCAAATAATGTGCTAACTCCCAAGTGTAGACAATACGTGCATAATTAGAGTGCAAACTCCTGTGTTGTCAACATGACAACTCAGAAGAGTTCACATACTCCTATGTGAATAAATATTAAAATAATGCACATTAATTTATTTAATATTCACTTGACTCTTTTTAATTTATTAATTTTAAATCTCATGCACTCACTTTATTAAATCCACTTCTTTTATCTTAATATATTTTAATCACATGCACGCATCATGCAATCTAGAATCTTTTTAATAAATTAATTTTTTTCTCACTTCTAAATTTATTTTTGAAACTTAAATAATAATATTATTTAGCATTTATTTAAAAATGAACTCTAAATATATTATTATTAAATTAAATAAATATTATCACATTCCAAATCTAAACTTATAACTTTTATCTTCAAATTTAATTCTTTTTATTTAATTAATTTTCCACTTAATTAAATAAAATAAAATATTAAAATATCATAATAATTTTCCATTAAATTAAATCATTAATTAAATCTTTTAATTAGACTTAATTAATAATGAATTCACCAAAGACTCATAAAGTAAAATACAAAAACCCATCATAGCAAAACACATACAAAATCAAACCAAGGGTTAATATCATGAATTACGTCATCCGACGCATTTGGAGGGTACTCAACTTAGATACTTGTCCTAATTTTCAATTAGGACAAATGGCTAAAGGGTTGGGATTTGGACTTGAGAATTTATCTCCCCTCTCTTACCATTGAGATAATGCGATAGGGTACGCTCATCCTGGCAATTTAGGCAAGCCGATACCTGGTACCTACAACCTACATAAAATCCATGCATGTACATACAAAATATATTCTAAGATAAATAGGAAATGGCAAGAAGTGGTGCATCGTGTAGATCCTGACTAGCAGGTGACTATGACTCCCTTCCTTAACCACATCAGAAATGTCATACATAAAGAAAACAAACACGCACACCATACACATGCAAGTATGGGGTAAGCATCCATAAGAAAACACATATGATAATAAATCATCTAACTGTTCATCACCAATACCTGAAAACATTGAATACTCATCATGCATACATGAAATATAGAGTACAAAATAATCTCATCATATAATAAACTGAATCTGAAACAATATCAGATAATCTCCAAATAATGTCACTAAAAATCATAAAACTAGTCCTAAAAGAGTTTGACAATGATAGAAAAATGTAACATAGGGGTAGGCACTACAAGTTTAAGGATTGCATTATGTATTTAAAATAGGTTATGTTAAAAAGTTGAGTAGAGGGATAGTTATAGCAACTACCCTAGAATCTCTTTAAAAAGAGATAATAATATAACCAATAGGAGATAGAATGCATAGAGGGAAGTAATGAAAGAGTCATTCTTTTCTTGGTGTACGAGAAAGTAGTGAAGGGTCAACTCTCTCACCTTTAGCCAAAGAGCTATGCATGTTAAGTAGATATTTTGATTTGAATATTATGATTAATGAAATTAGTGTTTTTATTTCATAATTATCTATCTATCTCTATGTGAGTGTTTGATGTTATGATATTATTGTTGAGGGGATTCTGTCTTTATATCAACCCCAATTGGAATGATGGAGTAGTGATCATGTTTGGGAACAAGAGATTATTTTTGGAAATAGAGAGAGGGTCAATTCTAGGTATGGAGAGATCTTGATAATGGAAAGAGAGAAATTGGGTTCTAAGTTGGAGAGAAGGTAAGTGTGGAGGAAGCTAGTTGAAACAAATTGGTAGCTATGGAAGGAGCTCAATATATGAATAGTAGTTTTAGAGGCACAGTGGAATGATCAAGCCCAATTATAGAGATATAGTACAAGATTTATGGAGTGAAGAGGAGAAACACAAGTAAGAGTAGATTGGTAATGGATAGGAAGAGATGACATGCAACAAAACAAGAATCAAGTGTTAAAATGGAGGCAGCCCAATTGCTATCAAGGAAAGGGTGGTGGCATGGCTCAAGTTTAAGGAGAGGAACCCAATATGCAGCAAGCATGTAAAAGAAGAGGTAGAGAGCTTGGTTTCATGGGCATTAAACCTAAACATGGCAAGCAAGATTTCAAGATCCAAAAAGGATTACTTGTTCATGTTGAGTTGTTATGGTAGTAAGTAATGAAAATGCTATTGAGGATCATTCATAAAATGTAAATAAGGTGGTGAATGACTGTTCGAGTCAAAACTAATTGTAGGGTGGTGAGTATAACCATAGTCCATGAAGAAGCTATGAGGCATGTAATAACTAGTGAAGGAATAAATAGAAGTTAAGATATGAAGATTTTAGAATGTCAATGATGTGTTAAGGTATAGTCTAATGCATGAAAGGAATTTGGAGAATCTCTACCAATGTCACAATTTGGTCTCAAATGGACAAAGGTGGTGAAATAGGAAATGATGATCATCTATTGAGGCATAGAATTATAGAATCTTTAATGAGATCAATTGATGAAGGTGAAGTTTGACAAAGTGGTATCAAAGCTTAGAAGATTCTAAGAATATAGGTAAAGCCTACACCAAGCTATATGGTGGGTTCTTAGTGTGAAGTTTGTGGTTGCAAATTGGTGTTAGTTCATTCAGTTGCAATAGATAGACATGAAGATCTACTAAAGGCCATAGGATATGGTCATGTGTGTTTTCAATAGTCTTGAGGAGAGAAGCATGAAGGGACTCCCAAGTGAGGGACAAAAGTTGTGTCATAGCATGGATGAGAAAATTATGTAATGGCAGAAGCACCATTGAAGGCAACCATCATAAACTCCATTTGTAGGAGTCATTTGAAAGAAATAGAGGAAATAGTAGAGGCGTTGATCTAGTGTCAAAGATAATAAGTTGAAATAATTTCTTTCCATCTTCTCACAATCACATTTACATGGGACATGGAAATCTTTTAAGTCCAAGAGTATAGTGCAGAGGCACTTCGACCTTAGATCATTATGACAAGGTTCATTACATTGTAATATCTAAACCATTTAGATTTTTGTGAAACCCTCTTAGGAAATGGTTTAATGGTTTATAATTGTAATCATTTAAAGATTGCATATGTATTTAAAATGGGTTATGTTAAAAAGTTTGGTAGAGGGCTAGTTATAACTAGAATCTATTTAAAAAGAGATAAGAATGTAACTGATAGGAGATAGAAAGGATATAGGGAAACTATGAAAGAGTCTTTTTTTTTCTTGGTGTACAAGAAATTTGGGAAGGATTGGCTCTCTGGTCTTTCACTAGAAAGCCATGCATGTTACATAGATATTTTGAGTTGAATATTATGATTAATGAAATTATTGTTTTGATTTCATAATTATATTTCTATCTCTATGTGAGTGTTCTATGTTGTAGTATTATTGTTGAGCATATCCTTTCTTTATATCAACCCCAATTGGGATGATGGAGTAGTGATCATGTTTGGGTTTGTGAGATTCCTTTGTACACCCCATGTCTATCAATTTTTTTCATAGTGATTTGTAAAGGGGAAAGAATTAGTTAAGGAAACTTATAGTATACAAAGGAACCCATTCTAGTTTTAACCTAATAATGGGAAGAGGAGACTATTTTCTAAAATAGAAAGAGGCTCGGGTCTAGATGTAGAGAGAGCCCAATAATGGAAAGAGAGTAGTTAGGCTCTAAGTTGGAGAGAAACTGATTTTAGAGGAAGCTGATTGAAAGAAATTGAATGTAGTTGTGGAATCAACTTGATACATGAATAGTAGTTTTAGATGCATAGTGGAATGATCAAGCTCGATTAAAGAGATATAGTATGAGATTTATGGAGTAAAGAGGAGAGGGATGAGGAAGAGTAGAGAAGTAATGGATAGGAAGAGACCCTATGCAACAAAATTAGAATAGAGTGTCGAAATAGAGGGAGCTTGATTACTATCAAGGCAAGGGAGGTGGCATGGCTTAGGTTTGAGGAGAGGAACCTAATATGCAGCAAGCCTATAAAAGAAGAGAGAGAGAGAGAGAGAGAGAGAGAGAGAGAGAGAGAGAGAGAGAGAGAGAGAGAGAGAGAGAGAGAGAGCTTGGTTTGATGGACATGAAACCCAAACATGGAAAGGAAGAGTTTGAGACCCAAAATGGAGTAGTTTTTGACACCTATTTATTATGGTACTAAGTGATGCAAATGATATTAAGGATCATTCATAAAATTTAAACAAGGTGATGAACGACATTTTGAGTCGGAATCAACTGTAGGGTGGTGAATATAACCAATGTCTGTGAAGAAGTCATGAGGCATGTAATAACCAATGAAGGAAGAAATAGAAGTGAAGATATGCAGATTGTGGAATACCAATGTTGTGTTAGGGTATAGCCTAATACATGAAAGGATTTTGGAGAATCTCTACCAATGGTGTAATTCAATCTAGAATGGGAAAAGATGGTGAAATATGAAATTATGATCATCTAATGAGGCATGGAATTGTAGAATCTCTTATTAGATCAATTGATGAGGGTGAAGTTTGAAAAAGTGGTGATTTTCTTTGCACCACATCAGATATCCTTTCTTTAAGTCTAGTTTCCATTAGCCTTTTCTCTTCCTTAGTGATAGCCTTTCCTTCCTCATATTTCTTCTTGCACTCAGTTACTTCACATGTCCTTACTAGTTGAATTTCATGTTCACTTTTTAGTCATCTGGCATCTTCATTCAAGATTTTGTTATTTTCTAGTAGATCTATAGATGCTGTGACATTTGAATTTACTATTTCAAATAGGCCTTCTATTTCAACTTCTTCATAAGAAAATTATTTATCCTGAATAGCTAATTTCTTTCTCCTTTTTAGGGATTTCTTCAGATATTATCTTGTTGTCACAAATTTATGTAGTATGAGTTGGATGTCAATCACTTGCTTGTCAATAAATTTATCCAATTTATAAGCCTCCATCTCCAAGATCTTGACTCCATATTGTTAAACTTATCCAAGAGAACTTGGCTCTAATACCAATTGTTGGAAGTCTTAATTGGAAACCAAGATACTCAGAGGGGGGGTGAATTAGGATCTATAACACTTTAACCATTTCAACAATTCTATAATGCATTCACCATATTTACCATCTCATATCCAATAGCTTATGCATGCATAACTTATATAATCAAATTATAATAACATATAGACCTAATCTATCAATCATATGAATGAAAAGTAATAACATGAAACAAAGATTTTGGTTACCCAAAAATACTTTAATATGAAGGTAAAAATGGGGTGGGGATGACACCCATGAATCCTCACTACAGTTGGAATAAATTTAACTTGTTAAGGTTACAATGTTTGACCATATCCAATGATCTACCTTGTGACAGGTTTACCTTGTTAAAATCTTTTGAGACTATTAGATCTCACCCTATTAGAGGGCCTCACACTTTCAAGGAAGTAAGGAATCTATTAGGATATTTACAAAGATCTATTAAGATCACTCTATTAAGAGATTTACCCTAACTCAATTTGTTAAAAATAATTCACTACTTGATCCTCAGTCTACTCTAATAAGAGAATGTTGGATCTCCTCTTTCCAATCTATTCTAATCTCTACTCTAACATAGTTCTTTTATCCTTCACCACTTGACTAGGTTGCTTTCTCTATTCTAGAATAATAGAACTCTTTTCCTCTTCTGCAATGTTCACAAATTCACACTTAAATAGCATGAATAGCTTGGTCTCTTCTTTGTATCATCATACTCTTCACCATTACAAAACTAGGTCAAGTTTTTCCCTATTTAAAGACTTCATAAAGAGCTTTCTAGATACTTCCTTATTTCACCTCTCTGTCTAATTCATTCATCTAAGAACATGGGGATGTGTGATCCACATCATAAAACATAGAAAAATCTCTATAACAAAATCTACAAGTATTAAATAGCTTTCCCATGTCATCCTGAAAAGTTTTATGTTAAAGTTTGAATCATTCCTAACTTGAATGTAAATTTGTGTTGCTTGGCACTTACTATTTTTGATACTTGGCACTCATTGTATGTATTATTGATACTCGTTCTTTATTGAGATTGGCACCTTCTATGTAACTCAGCTTCAATGTGCTCAAACTACTTGGTTTACATTAGACTTGGCTTACATTGAGAATACTTGATGACCATAGACTTACTTGGCTCCTATAGATCTCAATGATGTAGTGTCTGCCCCTAGTTCACATTTTGCTTTCATTGCCAAACTCTTTTAGACCAGTTTTATGATTGATGTTTAGTAGCATTACTTTTAGATTTTCAAATATTGTTTCAAATTTAGTTGATTATATGATGAGATTACTTAGTACTCTAAATTTCATGTATGCATGATGATTATTTAGTAATTTTAGTCATTGATGATGTTTAAGTTAGATGGATTATTATATGTGTTTCTTATGGATACTTACCCCATACTGCATGTGTATAGCGTGCATGTCTATTTTCTTTTTGTATGGCATTTATGATGTGGTTAAGGAAGGGAGTCGTAGTCACCTGCTAGTCGAGATCAACACGATGCAGCACTTCCTTCCATTGCCTATTTAGCTTAGTATATATTGTGTTTGTACATGCATGGATTTTATGCAGGTTGCGGGTGTCGGGTATTGACTTCCCTGAATTGCCAGGATGAGCATACCCTATCGCATAATCTCAATGGTAAGAGAGCAGAGATAAATTCTCAAGTCCAAATCCTAAACTCTTAAGCCATTTGTCCTGACTGATAATTAGGAAAAGTATTTGAGTTGAGTACCCTTCGAATGTGTTGAATGACATTAATTCATGATTATAACCCTTTAGTTTGATTTTGTATGTGTTCTTCTATGATGGGTTTTCGTATGTCATTTTATGAGTCCTTGATGATTTTCTATTAATTAAGTCTAATTAAAAGATTAAATTGATTATTTAATTTAATGGAGAATTATTATGATATTTTAATATTTAATTATATTTAATTAATTGAGAAATTAATTGAGTAAAAGGAATTAAATTTGAAGATAAAAGTTATAGAATAAATTTAGAATGTGATAATATTTATTTAATTTAATAGTAATATATTTAGAGTTAATTTTTAAATAAATGCTATTATTTAAGTTAATAAATATTTATCAAATTAAACGTTCAAAAATAAATTTAAAAAATGTGAAAAGATATTAAATTATTAAAAAGTTTTAAGTTTGCATGATTTATACATCAGATTAAAATAGAAGAAATTAATTAAAAAGATAAAAACAAGTATATTTAATAAAGATATTTTTAATCACACTAAGTGTGCATGAGATTCAAGTTAATAAATTAATTAGAGCGAAGTCAAGTGAAAATTTAAATTAAGTAATTTATTAATGCAATAAACATGCATGAAAAAGAATAATGCAAGGTAAAGTAAGATTAATAAAAGTTAATTTTGAGTTAAGGGTTGTGAGCAAGGAGTTCTCCTAGGTGAACGTACAATCAGTGCCCCGATTTAAGGAGAGAACTCTTTATCACAATAGAGGGGTTCATTTTTGGGGAGGGATTTTTGGATGCAAATTTTGGGGGTTAATTGGGAAGAAAATTTTGGAAGGAAATTTCTAAGAAAGTTTCAAAGAGAAGTTTTGGCTAGAAGCAAATTCTCTCACAATTTTTGGGTGGTTACGCATTAGCATTAGGCTAAGATAGGGTCTTGTGTTTTGACCACTAAATGATTTATGTAATTCAATATGTTATGTCTACTTCGTGATTGTAAGAAAATTGTTTTCTCAATCTTGTTGCATGAATCTTACCACCCTTCGTTATGAATCTTTTTCTATTTGATTTCATCTATAAATCTAGATTGAAAAACACTATTTAGGAAACCTCGTTCAACAATTGAAAGAAATTAAATCAAATTGGGTATTGGGTTTGAATTAAAAAGTAATTGAGAAATTTAAATTTGGAAAGGGTTTGATTTTGGAAATGAAATTCCTAGATTCAAAATTCGAATAGTTCAACTTATATATATATATATATATATATATATATATATATATATATATATATATATATATATATATATATATATATATATATATATATATATATATATATATATATATATTTTTTTTTTTTTTTTTTTTTTTTTTTTTTGAGTAAGTTTTATTAAATTTTTAATAAAATTTAAATTTATTTCTGTATTTAAAAAAAATGTTAAACTTTAATATATTAATTTTTAATATATTGAAAATATATATATATAAGTTTTGGTGGGCGGGGCCACCAACCCCCCTACCCACCATGCTACGCGTGACAGCGACTGCGCATAGCAGCGTTGTTGTACGTAGCAGCAATACACTATTTGCGACAACAAGGCTGCTATGATAGCCAAGTTGCCCACGACAGTCGTTGTTTCTTTTATAAGACCAGTGGGCCTTTAAACAATACACTATTTTTAAAAATGTTTTTTTATATATATTTAATTAAATTTTTATTAATTGTTAAAATGTTAATTATTAATAATTTTAAATTATTAAAAATTATTAACAATTATAATAATAAGTTTGTAATATTATTGATAATTATTATTTTATTAATAATATTTATTAGTAAGATTTTAATAATAAGTTTTATTTATTCATTAAAATAATAATGCATTGAAATATAGATAATTTTTAATTAATAAAATTAATGTTAATTTTCTTAATTATTAATTGATTGATAATAATTGAGATATTAATATAGTGATGTAATTATTAATTAACTTAATTAATTGTAATTATTAATTAATTTAAGTAATTAATTAATTTAATTAATTATTAATTAATTATTACTTAATTATTAATTAAATTAATTAATAACTAATTAATTTAATTAATTATTAATTAATTATATTAATTTGTAATTAATTTTTAATTAATTATTAATTAATTTAATTAGTTATTAATTAATTTAATTAATTATAAATTAATTAAGTTTAATTGATAATCGAAGTTAATGGAATTTTAATTATCAATAATACTAATATTAATAAATTGTAAATTATTTAAAAATCGATATGTACTACTTAATAAGTTAAATAGATCATTTCTTTTGGAATATTTTAGAAAATTGGCTTAAAACCTAATATAGGGGTGATTGCATAATTATTTAAATGAAAGAATAGGTTAATGGTAGGGGTAAACAATGGATTGTATCTACCTGAAACATACAATAAACTGGAAACCGGAACCTTACATTTAATTCAGCTATATGTTTTCAAATCAAATCAAATTGTGAGATTGTGATATTTTCTATGTATTGTTTATGTTTTGGGGTTTGAGGTTGTCTTAGTATTTACTAGTCTTAGGTTGTTACCAAAGGCTTGGGGGTTATGTGATTGTGATGTCATGTTGATTTGATCCCGATCTTTTCATCCCAACCATGGTAATGTGATTAAGTATGCTCCATGATATGTTGTATTTACTATTGTTATTGCTTTCTAGTCTTCTTGTGTGAAGCTAAGGTGTATGATTATGAGATACCTAACTTAACTATCTTTGAGTCATCGATCAGTTATATTTGATTTTCTTTCTAGTCACCTTGATGGGACTAAAGTGTTTTCTTTTTCTTGATGATGTCATGTTGTGACATGTTTGACTTGACCATTTTGGAGTCTTCGATTAGTATTATTTTGGAATACTTTTCGATTGCTCATTGAGAACCGATGGATATTGTGACTTATCATTAGATGCTTCCTATTGCTCACGGAGAACTAGTGTGCTTATTATGATTATCTTTATGATGCTTTCTAGTGGCTTGTATAGGATTGAGGTGATTTTTATATGATTATTGATTTGTGCCTTTATGAGCCTAGGGTAGGATATCTACTTGTAGTGTTAGAAAGTGGCTTACAATGGGGGTCGGGGCCCTAAGTAGCTGCCACGGTAACTCATTGTAAGTTGTTTAAATAAGTGAAAACATTACACTAAATGAGAGTAAAATGAACCTAATAAGATAATTGTATGTACTTTCCCATGCCTCGAGTGCTATTATAGACCAAGATGGGAGTAGAGAGGATGCTTGGTTGTGACCTTGCATTCCATAGTATGCCTTGTTAGTATGAGAGGATACTAGTGGTAGCATGGGGATCAATAGGGACCCTAGAGTCCTAAGCTAACTGCCAGGGTAACTTCTATGTGATTCATGCGATGACACTTGCCCACTTACAGAGTAGGTTTCCTATGTGTTTTGTGTGCCTCTAGAATTTAGATGTTGATTTGTCTTAAAACCTTTGAGTTAGTATACTTTTAAGATTTCCTAGACTTAGAGAGTACTTGAGTTATGTGATTTGATATTTTGTTTGGGACTTGAGACTATCTCCTCAGCACGGTGGGAGTGGGTCATTTAGGTTTCATGCGGTTGAATCGTAGTGCTTATTGAGATCCATCCATAGTCACCATGGCTGGAGCTTCTTGAGATGCTTGTTTATCAAGTTTAGATGATGTTTTTACTGATGCATTTCCTTATATTGATGATTAGCATGTTATATTTCCTTATGTTTATGTTGTAGTTTGTTTAGGATTGACATCCCTAATTACTATAGTACTGAGGATCTATTCGGTGGCTTAGGATGTTACACATGGGGGATGGCTAGGGCCCACGATGGTCTATTGATGCTATTGATGGTTGGGAGGAACCGCACACTTAATTAGTTATGTTCTATGATGGATACTTGTATTTCATGATGGATGTTATATCTTTTATGATGATGGATGTATCATTTATGGTGGATGGTTTCATTTATTTTTTATGTACTTTGTTTCATGGATTCAAGGAGGAGGATGTATCTTTATTTGTACATATGTATATTCTTTTATCCTTTCATACCATGTGACATGTACAGTGGATGATTGAGCATTCTGAATTAATTTTTTAAGAGGCATTTAGAACAAATGTATATTATGTACTTTGTGTAGACACCTAAATTTTATTACATCACTTTGGTAATCCTATTTAGTTATCTCTAAAGGCATCATTAATTAAATTCCTATTTAATTAATCCTTTGCCATCCCCTAGTTGATTAATCCTATTAAATCATCTATAGTCCTAATTGATAAATCAAATAACTTATCATTTATCAATTAAATCCTATTCTTCTATCTAAGTCCAAAATCTCCATTTATTAAATAAATCTATTTGATAAATAAAACCCCCAAATCTAATAACCCCTAACCTATTCCTAAATCCTCTATTTAGCCTAATCCACCCCATTCACCCATACTAACTAAGCTTAGTCACTAACTCACTCACCCTCATGAATGCCTTCCACTTGCCCATCTCTAACATCCCTAATCTAATCCTAAATCACCTCTAATCCCCCTCCTAACCTTTTCACATTCCCTAAGCAAGCTTAAGACTTTCCTAAGCTAAGCAAAATCAACAATCTCCAAAATATCCCAACCACCCAACCATGAATGCTCTTACAAAGCCATAAAGACTCTTACAAGCTCATTCATTGCTCTTACAAGACATTTATGAAGGGTCTTTATGAAGATATTATCCCTTTAGCCTCCTTTGTTGACTCATCCTTGCCCTTTTCTCCATCCACTCACCCTGTGACATGTGTCACTCTCTAGTTGGTGCTAAACAAGCACAATTCATGTGCTCCCCTTTGAGTGCATCCTAGCCCTCCTTAAGCTTTCATCTCTCCTTGCATCTTAGCCCTCCATCCCTCAAGCCCTTAGCCTATAAATTGAATCCCCTTCCAATTCATTTCATCACAACCTTTGAGCTAAAGTTATAATGCTAGTTTGAGAAACAAAGCCTTTAAACCATACCCTTATAATGCCAAATTGAGAGCTCACAAAGCTACCAATTTTTCATTACCCATCTCCACCGTTGAAGCAAATTTGAAGCTTGAGCATACATCCCAAATTCTATCAAATAGGCTCATCCCTAAATCAAGTTATCATCCTCATTGGGATAGCCATTTCATGGCTCATATTCTCATTTGAGGGTTTCACTTTGTCTATCTCATATGTTATGGTTCTTATGCTAGTTAATGTTTTTGTTTTTGAATAGATTAGTATTACTTGCTAACATATTTCTCATATACACTTTGGACTTTCTATTATTCTTTCATATGGATGTGGTAATGGTTAGACTTAGTATTAGATTAGATTTAAATGTAATTCAATGTCATGGGATCCTTAAGAAATGTAACCTATTATGTATGCTTTAGTTGATTGTATCTTATTGCTTCCGCTACTAGGTGTTTGATGTGGATGTTATTCTTTCTTACTTTAAAAAAAAAATATTGGCAAACTTAGTAAAAATTTGGGTCATTTCTTTTGGGTCCCTTGGTAGGACATTACATCTAGTATCAGAGCCTGATTTTCTATGTTGGGAGCTCTGGGTACATTGGAATGCCACTAGTGCTAACTAGTTGAAAAAAAATGAAACTTTAAACCGTTATGTGTATCTCTTTCAAACTGAAACTTGAACTAGTGGAATTGAAACAAAACTAAAACTTTTAGTTGTATATTTTTCATACTTCAACACTTAAATTGCAAAACTGAAACTATACATAAACCTTAATGTAGGCAAACTAAAAATTGAAACTTATTCTGTTTGCAAAACATCTGTCTTTTATCTATGCTTTATAGTAGTATGATTTATGGTTGTTATAGTATCTTGTATCTTATTGTAGGATGGTATCTAGGATGAGATCTTCAGTTAGAGGTCATAGCCTAGGCCATGGTAGAGGCCATGGATGAGGTAGAAACATCAGTGTACATGAGTCTATCCACAAAGACGTTAATTAGGAAGGGAATAGGGAAGAGCATGTTAGTGAGCATCAGGAAGAGAGCCATAGAGAGAAGCATGCTAACTCTAAGGAATTGGATCTAAGGCAAATGATGTGAACCATTATTGATCGCCTACCTCCTATTCATGATCAAGATAGGGCACATTAGGCAGGACATGAGCATAGACCCAGGTCTAGGAGTCCTCGGAGGGACCATCATAGATCCATAGTATCTGCTTAGATGATAATTTTTAATTAATAAAATTAATGTTAATTTTATTAATTATTAATTGATTAATAATCATTGAGATATTAAAATAGTAATGCATTTCCTTATATTGATGATTAGCATGTTCGATATCCTTATGATTATGTTGTGGTATGTTTAGGAGTGATGTCCCTAATTACTATAGTACCTGTAGACACCTAAATTTGATTACACCGCTTTGATAATCCTATTTAGCCATCTCAAAAGGCATTATTAATTAAATTCTTATTTAATTAATCATTTGCCATCCCCTAGCTGATTAATTTAATTAATCATCTATAGTCTTAATTGATAAATCAAATAACCTATTATTTATCAATTAAATCTTATTCTTCTATCTAAATCCAAAATCCCCATTTATTAAATAAACCTATTTGATAAATAAAACCCTCAAATCTAATAACCCTTAACTTATTCCTAAACCCTCTTTTTAGTCTAATCCACCCCATCCACCCATACTAACTAAGCTAAGTCACTAACTCACCCACTCTCATGAATGCCATCCACTTGCAAATCTCTAACATCCCTAATCTAATCCTAAACCCAAGCCTAATCCACCCCCTAATGTTGTCACATTCCCTAAGCAAGCTTAAGACTTTTCTAAGCCAAGGAAAGTCAATAATCTCAACTCCCTCCAAAATATCTCAACCACCCAACAATGAATGCTCTTACAAAAGCCATAAAGACTCTTACAAGCTCTTACAAGCCATAATGAAGGGTCTTTATGAAGATATTATCTTTTGAGCCTCCTTTGTTGACTCATCCTTCCCCTTTCCTCCATCCACTCACCTTGTGACATGTGTCACTCCCTTATTGGTGCTAAACAAGCACAATCCATGTGCTCCCTTTTGAGTGCATCCTAGCCCTCCTTAAGCTTTCATCTTTCCTTCCATATTAGCCCTCCTTCTCTCAAGCCCTTAGCTTATAAATTGAATCCCCTCCCAAGCCATTTCATCACAATCTTGGAGCTAAAGTTATAATGCCCTTTTGAGAGCCAAAAGTCATCAACCATACCCTTATGATGCCAAATTGAGAGCTCACAAAGCTACCAATTTGTCATTTTTCATCTCCATTGAAGCCAGTTTTTGGGAACCTTGAGCATACATCCCAATCTTTAGACCCATCTACCAAGCAAGGAGCTAAATCCCATTGGGAGAGTCCATTCATTTGGCTCACATTTCCAATTGGGGTTTCCTCTTTAGTCTCTCATTTATGTTATTGTTTTATATGCTAGTTAATGCTTTTGTTTTTTAATAGATTAGTATTACTTGCTAACATATTTCTCATATACATTTTGGCACGCCCGGTGGGACCCCACTATGGGTCATTTAATCCTCTATTTTCATCTATATTTTTTTTTTTGCTAATAATCTAATGTTTCTTGTCATTTGAGTGAGTTGTAGGGTTTAATCTTGTTCTTGCAGGTTAAAGGAAGCATTAGGGAGAAAAAATGAAGCTTCAAAAATCAAATTCCAAAATTTTTCTGAAGAAAATCTGCGTGTTTTAAACCAAATTCTGTGCAGTGTCATCTTCGCATATCGGCGTCTCCGACTGGTCGACTATCATCTCCGAATTTGAAACTGTCGTCTCTGAATCAAATTTTGCCATCTACGCAGATCAGCATCTTCGCATTTCAGCGTCTTCGCCTGGATTTTAGTGTCGTCTCCGCCTCTAACCATCATTTCCACCTGGCCATTTTCTTATTCAAAATCTACTCTATCGTCTCCACTGCTGCCATCAGTCAAATTGTCGTCCCCGCCATCCCCAACTTAATTTGTCGTCTCCGCCTCTTCCTCTGTCGGCTGTGCAGATTAGCGTCTCCGCAGTCTGGCGTCTGTGCCAGTCACTGTTGCACTTTCGCTTTAAAATCTTTATTTCTGCACTTTGTAGTTTTTTTTTTTTTTTTTTTTTTTTTTTTAAAGAGTATAAATCAAAGTTTGACTTTTAGTGGTTCCGTAGGATTTAGACCATTTTAAGCATTTTTATGCATAGGAAAAACAACAAAAAAAAGTTAAAAAAAAAATTTCCCATAGTTAAGCTTTCTTTTTTTTGAAGATTTTGGTGACTAATCAATTTCTTTTTTGTCTTATTGCAGGTTGGAACAACTTTTTGGGTGACTAATCATGTTTTTTAGGTTTTTCATAGAATGAACTTGAATGGTTAAACACATTTTCTATTGAATGAATGTTGCTAAAAAACAAACTCTTGAATGCCATGCATTAAAATCAAATTTTCCTTGAATGCATGATTAAAACAACAAATCCAATCTTGAATGCCAAGGATCAATTAACCATTGCAATATCAAACACTTCATTTGGAGCTTTTAAAATTGAACAAAACAAATCTCTTTTCCACATGCAATCTAGGTAAAGTTTGATTTTTGGATATTTAAGAAACGTTGTTAAGTTAAAATACAAATTTGCAAAAATCAATTTGAGTAGTTCCTTGGACTCACCTCTTTTCTAATCACCCATCAATTCAACCATTGATTGCAATCTCAGCGCCATTTATGGCGATGGGTCTACTTGAAAAAGGTGTTAAATGTTCCACAATCTAACTCACTCACTTGGTCTTTGAACGTTTGCTTTAACTTTATCAAAATTCTTAAATGATCAAAACTCTAGATTAAATCGATCACACTTCAAGTTTGGGCACTAAAATTGAACAACTATTGACGTGGAGGGCCTCCAGGCGCGCGCTTGACAAATCGAGTCTCACACATCTTTGCTTTGGGCTTTAAAACAAAATCACACCAACTCTTGAATGCTTTAAAAGGAAATTAATCGATACTTGACGTGGAGGGCCTTCGAGCGCGCGGGTTTACTGTTTTGTTGACCCTAACTCTTCTTCTTGTATTCATTCTTCGCTCGATTTTGTTTTGTTGGTGCTTCAAGTTGGAATTGAACATTGTCTCTTAAACATGAGTGCTTGCAAAGTCTAAATTAGCACACATAAGAGTCAGTTGGTAAAAGAACAAGCATGTTTTTTAGCCCAAGGTCATCCAAGTCTTCTCTCCCCTTGTCGTCTTTCGAGGCCATCTTGGGTGCATAAGATTAGGATCCAAAACCTTGTTTCTTTTTAGGAGGCCTGCTTGGGGATTTCATCACCCCTTGGGATGACCTCAACTCCCGCGTTCTGACGAAGTATAAGAACCGGGAGGTGAATCGAAAGACACCTCTCTTGGGATCAAGATTTTGTCACTCGGGCTAAGCCTCAAGGAACTTTATACCCTTGAGAAGTGAAAGAGGAGAAGTGGATTACCACTCCTCTCGGCTGTGTGACATTTTTTTGGTTTCATCTACGGATTTGGGGCTCACGTACCTTAGGTATATCGAGGAGTCCCTAGCTAAACCAACTGTTAACCTTGTAGACAACCATCTAGGATGTTAATGTGTTTGAAGTGACTGATCGAAACATTTGTAGAACACACACACTCCTTGGCGCAAGTATCACATTCTTGGAATCAAAACTACTATCTGGTTGTTTCTATCTATTGTTTGGTCTTTTACTTATTGAATGCATGTTTGCCAAACTTGGTCAATCCTAGCTTAGGGCACACTTAGCGTAGTCAGTGCCTATCTCAGAAGTTGAACAAGTTGAAGTAAAATAACCGAGGTCTCTCAAAGCCAAGCAGATTCAAAAATTCATGTCAAAGCAACCCAAACCCAAACAGAAGTTCCACAAAGTCAAACTCAAGCCATCTCAGGCATACCAAGAACTTTCAGCAAAGAGAAAGGAACTAACACCAAGTCCTCGAATTTCCAAACTCCACAAAGTAGAGGAAAAAGCTACCGACGAAGCAGTTCAAGAGGCCTGGTTAGAGCACACCATCAAATTTAGCCAAAATTCAGGAGTTAACAATGCTTATGCCTTACCAACTAGGCATGATTTCTATGATTAGACCCCCTTATTTTTCCACATCTTCTTGGATAAGCTTCACTTTAGAGTCATCTTTGTAGAAAATCCAACCATTTCAGGTTATCCCCTTAAGCATTATTAGCTCATTCATCTCATTTAGGACCAAACCATCTAGCCAGCAATCCAAAATCTTCACATCCAAGCCTTCAAAATTGTTGTCACTTTTGCCAAAAGTTTGTCATTCCTAAAATCTTCCAAATCCATCAATCTCACCAAGGTTATCCCTTTGACAAAGATTTGTCTAGGGTAATCTAGCTTTGTCACTTGTTATCCCTCATCAACTTGAGCTAAAAGTTGGGATCCACAAGTGGTCAATCTCGTGTTCTTCCTAAAGGATCATCAGTCTATCCTTAAGTTGACACAATCACCACCAAGCTTGCACATAGGAAAGCAGACCTTTTGTGCTTTGGCAACATATCTTTGAAGTTAGAATCCCCAACCCAATCCTCCTTAGGTTTTTTCATATAGCTTTGTCTCAACCTAGGAAATCATTTGCATAGAAAAGCCTTCCTCCCTTTTGCATCCACCAGCATTTGTTGCATCCCATCCCTAGGAGCATTTTTCATGCCACCCGTAACTCGCTTAGCCAAGAAGAAAGAAACAATGGAGCCCTATCATTTGGATCGAGTAGCCTCACCACCCTTGAGAAATTAGCCATCCTTTAGCCTACAGAAAGCTGTGCCATCACCTACTAACATTGAAGCTTTCATGAACCAACCAGGAAATGCAGTATTGGTAAATGCCATTATAGACAAGAACAAAGAGACAATCATGGCTAATTTTCAAAGGGACAATGTAGGAACCTTTGACTTTGGAAGACCCCCTCCATTATCAAATCCATCTCACCCATTGTTTGGGCAGCTGCCACCATCCATAGGCTCTTATGATCCAAATTACCCTCAATATATGCTAAAAGAAGAGCCTCCAGCCAATCCATATGATCCAACCGACCCAAACATACCAACCTCCACTCAAGTTAAAATCTCCCTTCCACAAGCCAATCCAACCTCCACCACTCCATCCTTGGTACATACCTCTCCGCTCCAAACCCCCTTTACCCAAAACACCTCACCGTTCATGCCCTTCACTATTGTTGCTGCTGCTTCCCAACCCAGCCTTCCAAATCCACCCATCTCCCAAATCAGTGCTAGCATCTTTGGCCAACCTCAGCAATATACAATAGGGATGCTGCCCATGGGGCCAAGTAATCAACCTTTCATCACCCCCAACTTGTTCACCACAGCCCAAAGCACAATCCCATCATTTTCATTAGGTCTTGGGAGCTCAACGCCATCAGCCACAAATCCACAAGCTACTACCCTCACTCCACAAAGCTATCAAACCCCACAAGCTACTACCAATTTTCTACCAAGCTCCCAAGTGACCCCAGCCCCTGCCACCACTCTACCAAGCTTCCAAATCCATCCACAAAGCTATCAAACCCCATCAGTTCCATTCCCAAGATTTCAATTCCCACCACCTCCACCACCAACTAATCCATTACCTCCTATTACCAACTACTTTTCAATGCCACTTCTAGGAGGTAATCCACCAATCTAGCCAACCACCAATTATTTGTAGGTACCATCCCAAAAGGGGGGACAGCCCACATACCTTGGTCAAACCCCACAAGCCCCCTGATCCTTTCCCCAAGCTTCACAACCATCTTACACCTTACCTCCACAAAGCCATTCATTTATCCCACAGCCAGATTACGTTCCTCAATCCCAACCTCAAATCCCATATCAACAGCAAGCCTCACAGTACATGCAGCAATATGCGCCACCTCCCCCTCAAAAACCCGTCATCCACCATGCAACTACCCAAACAATGTACAATCCCTATCAGCAAATCCCTCATAGCCATCCATATTCAGTGGCCCCATCTAGTGCATACCTACCTCAAGGAACCCCTACATTGGGGGCAGCCCAGCCATCACCTATCACTTCAGAATGGGAGCAAATGAAGACAGCTCTGAAACCCATCCAAGAAGGGAATGATCCAAAGACATTCAAGTTTGAGAATGTGTGTCCTTACCCATTTGATAGAGCCATTACTATGACCCCATTTCCCAAACACTTTGAGGTACCCAAATTTGACAAATTCAGAGGAAAAGGAGACCCTGTCACACATATCAAAGAATTTTACATGCACTGCCAAGACGTGGCATACAATGATGTCTTCCTCTTGCGCCTTTTTCCCAAAAGCTTGGCTGGACCAGCTCTTGAATGGTTTTATAGAATCCCCTATGGCACAATTAAAAGCTTTGCTAAATTATCTGAGGCATTCATAGCCCAATATGCCCATCTTGTTGAAATAGAGCTATCAATAGTTGACCTTGTCCACACTAAGCAAAAAGGTGGAGAAAGCCTTGCTGAATACCTGCAAAGATATCAAAATATTTATTGATAATGCCCATCCTAGCTTGGCTCACCACATGACCATGAACTGTTTGCAGACCTATAAAGATATCAAAGAGAAAGGAATGATCCTTGAGCAAGGACTCATTAAAGATGGTGTGGTCAAGATTTACAAAGAGGCCAACCAAAATCAATCACATTTCAATGACAAGTCTAGGTATTGGAATAAAAACAAGCATGTTGCAACAGATGGCGTCACTGACATGAGACATGTGAATATTGTTGGTCCTTCTCACAACCAGTCCAACCCACCATATCAACCAAACAATCAACAAGCTATCAACTACCAACAACAGAATAATCAAAGCTATCAAAACCACAATCCAAGACCCAACTTCCAAGGGTCTAGCAATCAAGCTAATGCCATCAATGTAGCTGCAGGACAAAAGCCCAGATTCCAACCTGCACCTAAAAATTATACACCCCTTGGTGAACCTTTGGATGTCATTTTTGAGAAATTAGTCAAGGAAAACCTCATCAAATTTCCTCCTACCCAGAAAATTGACCCAAGCCAATCTAAAGCTGCATGGTACAAAGATAATGAGTACTGCAAATTTCATAGGGTAAAAGGTCACACTACCCTCAGATGCATGAAACTGAAAGACTATGTGCAGGACCTCATTGATCGGAAGGAAATCATTGTTGGTGCCCAAAACTCTCCCAATGCAGGCTTACAGATCTATCAAAATGCTTTTACTCCTCACAACAATCAAAATCTTGGAAAAGTACCTATCCAAACCAACAACAACAACACCAAAAACCGTCAGCCAAACCAACAGCATAGGAAGAACAATGACCACACTTCATCCTATATAGACTATGGTAGCCTTATAGGTTGTATATCCGAGAAAGAGCCTTCTGTCAATGTTATCAATATCCAAGGACCAAACAATGAGTGTGCAGTCACCACTCGAAGAGTGCAATTTAACATCGCAGGCCCACCCATTACACCAACACCATCAGCTCCATCAAAAAGCCAGTACAATATCTTGGAACACCTTGGGAACATGCCAGTCCAAATCTCCATTTTAGACCTTCTTCGCACTAGTCCTATGTACAAAAACATCCTTGATAGTGCTCTAATAGAATCTCGTGTCCCTTCAGATATCAACACTACTAATTTTCGTAATCTCGTTGGACACCTATCCTCCTCATGCACCCTATCATTCAAACCCACCGACATACCCATGGTTGAGCCAGATCACACCCTTCCGCTTCGCATAGACATCATGGTATCCAAATTTTCCGTGAAAAGAGTAATGATAGATAATCGATCAGCCTTGAATATTTGCACCCTAAAATTCATAAAACAAGCTGGGTATACTAAGGCAGATATCATTAGTGAGGTTATCACCATCAAAGCTTATGACAACTTGGAAAGAACCACAGAAGGAACTATTTTGCTGCCAATCAAGGTTGGTCCAGTCATCCAAGAGACACTCTACCATGTTATTGATCTAAACCTACCATTTAACATCCTCCTTGGTCGCCCATGGATTCATGCCATGAAAGTCGTTCCATCCACTTACCATCAGTGCGTCAAATTTATGCATCAAGGCACTGAGGTAACCATCCATGTCGATCCAGAACCCTTTGCCCACTGCAATGCGGTTGAAGCTTCATATACAAACCACTTCCCTGGAATTGATATCGGCACATCCATCGCCAGCTCATCCCACACTTATAATGACCCAGAAACCATCCTCGCCTCTACCCTGTCTACCGTGAAGATCAATAACAAAGGTTGTGGAGAATATAGTCTATCGAATGCATTTTGTGTCAGGGCACTCCCACTTGATCCACATGCCCATGGACGACCGAAATATCACAAAGCTAAGGAGATTCCACCTCCTCGATACAAACAGTTTGGCCCAACAACCTTTGTATCCTCAAAAATCCCTCTTCATGAGGAGCTCACTCTAGCTATCAACAAATGGTTACATAAGGATGCACCTCAAAGAAATCAAGCACACCTTGATCACTTCAGCCAAAAGTATCCCCAAGAACATAAGCTCATCACTGAAAAATGGAACTATCAAGGTGGTGGTCTAGGACCAGAAGAAAGAGGCATGCAGTGCCCCATCGACGCACACAAGTGGGAATCGAAGTCAGGTCTTGGCTTTGGCATACCCATAACTGGGGGCACCAATGAGAACGGTCATGCTTTTTTGAACATTCATCGCGACCTTGTCAAAATTGAAGACATTCCTGAGGAAGTTGAAAAGAGAGCCTACGACGATATCCTATTCCAAATCTCCCTCGGAGACTCTATTCTCCAAGAACTATCCATCCACCTCATTGACCTACCACTTGCCCGTCCACAACTCATAGATTGGGACCAACCAAGAATCATACACATTGATGAGTTCACATCAGAGGAAGCACTTCTGAGATTCATGGGAGCTGAAACACCTCACAAGAAAACAAAGCCAGATTTTGCCTATATCTACAAGCTAGATCCCAAGGGGTATTTTGGAGAAAATCCCCAACCTAGTTCCGATACACCCAAAACTGGAACTAAGGTGAATCTAAGACTAGCTAAGGCAGCGAAGAGAACTTCTCAGCAAGGAAATCTAGAGCCATAAGTAGAACATGAGAATTTAGCATTACCTCCTCCAGATAATCGACTAGAGATATCTTCTATTCTAATTGAGGATACTAGGGAAGTCAACATCGATTCTTCAGAGATCCCTAAGCTTGTTCACATTGTTGCATCCCTATCACAAGACCAAGTTGACCTCCTCTTTGAGGTCTTAAGAGAGAACATTGGTCAATTTGCATGGTCATATCAGGACATGCCAGGGCTTGATCCAAAGCTTGTAGTTCATCATCTTGCAGTCGATCCAAAGATCAAGCCCATTAGACAAAAGCTTAGAAAAATGCACCCCAAGGTGGCATTATTGGTCAAAGATGAATTAGAAAGAATGTTAGTTGCTAAGGTTATCCGACCTATTGACTACTCAGAGTGGATCTCCAACATGGTCCCCGTCACTAAACCTTTCAGTGACATCAGAATCTGCACTGATTTTAGAGATCTTAACAAAGCTTGTCCAAAAGATGATTTTCCCTTGCCCAACATAGATATGATTGTAGATCTTACAGCTGGACATGAATTTTTGTCCCTCATGGATGGATTTTCTAGGTATAATCAGATCAAGATTGCAAAAGAGGATCAGCATAAGACAACATTCACTACCCCTTGGGGAACCTTTTGCTACAACATGATGCCTTTTGGCCCAAAGAATGCTAGGGCTACCTATCAAAGAGCTATGATAGCCATTTTTCATGATCTCATCCATAGCATTTTGGAGGATTATGTGGATGATATCTTGGTCAAGTCTAATACCTTCATGGATCATCTTGCTAACCTGGAGAAAGTCTTTGATAGGTTAGCCAAATATCATCTCATGCTGAATCCCAAGAAATGTGTCTTTGGGGTCACATATGGCAAGCTTCTAGGATTTATAGTTTCTAAATGAGGTATAGAGATTGACCCCAAGAAGGTCAAGGCTATCTTAGACATGCCTCCTCCCCAGACACTGCGACAGCTTCACTCTCTTCAAGGAAAGCTCCAATCTGTTCGGCGCTTCATCTCCCAGCTTGCAGATAAGTGTACACCATTTTTACATTTACTGAAGAAGGATGGGAACTTAAAGTGGGATCCTTTATGTCAGCACAGCTTCGACCATCTCAAGCAGTATCTCATCAATCCCCCTATCTTTGTTCCACCAGTTCCTGGTCATCCCCTGATTTTGTACATATCAGCAACACCTACTGCTCTAGGGGCACTTCTAGCACAGCTTGATGACTACAGCAGAGAAAGAGCCATCTACTACATTAGCAGAACCCTAGTTGGTTATGAACTCAATTACACTCCTATGGAAAAAGCTTGTTTGGCAGTTGTTTTCTCAACTCAAAAGCTTCGCCACTACATGCTAAGTCATACCATCCAAATAGTCTCAAAGATTGACCCTCTAAAGTATATGCTCTCCAAAACAGCACTTACAGGTCATTTGGCCAAATGGGTTATGCTCCTTAGCAAATTTGACATCCAGTATGTGGATAGAAAAGTAATCAAAGGGCAAGCTCAAGGAGATTACATTCCAAAATCCTTCAAGCTACAATTCCCTAGCACCAACAATATAGCTGAATATGAGGCCCTCATAGCAGGATTAAAGATAGCTGCAGAATGAAACATTGCTGAGCTACAAATCTTTGGCAATTCTCAACTCATCATCAAGCAAGCCCTAAATGAATATCAAACCAAAGATGAAAAGCTATTACCCTACAAAGAGCTAGTTGATCGGCTAACTCAACATTTTACAAGGTTTTAGTTTACACAAGTGCCTCAAATACAGAACAAAGCAACCGATGCTATGGCTACTATACGCTTGCTCTTGGAAATTCTCCAAGCAGCTAAACAGTATGAGTTTTTAGTGGAGCAGCTCCTCACACCCGCCTATGCGAATGAGGATTCAAACCATGTTTGTATCTTGGTTGGTCCCCAATCCCCTTGGTACCATGAGATTCACACTTACCTTAACGATGGTATCATATCCCCTCACCTCACATGTACCCAATGCCAGAACCTCATCTGAAAATCATCCTTCTATGTTATCATAGCCAATACCCTATATCGTCGAGGTTATCACGATACTCTCTCTCGATGTTTAGACCAAAACAAGGCCGCGATGGTGCTAAAGGAAGTACACTCTGGACTTTGTGGTGCCCACACGAGTGGTATTGTCCTAGCGCGAAAAATCCTTATAGCAGGCTACTATTGGCCTACCATTGAAGAAGACTCCTGTGACTTTGTCAAAAAGTGTCTCCCATGTCAGCAGCATGCAAATCTTGTGCACACTCCAGCACAGGATCTACAGCCTATTGCACCACCTTGGCCTTTCGCTTGTTGGGGCCTTGATCTAGTTGGAACTATCACACCCCTCTCATCTGATGGACATAAATGGATAATAATGGCTACAAAATATTTCACTAAATGGGTGGAAGCAGTCCCCCTCATCTCAGCTACAGGAGTTTAGGTCTCCAAGTTCATCTTATACCACATTGTTTGCCGGTTCGGCATCCCATCCACCATCTTCACCGACTACGGAGGTAACTTTGAAAATCTCAACATGGAAGAATTATGCACCTCCCTCTGCATCCATCACCGCTTTTCTAACCCATATTTCCCACAAGGTAACGGCCAAGCAGAGGCAACTAACAAAACCCTCCTCAAAATCCTAAAGAAAGTTGTCAATGATTTCGGTCATGATTGGCACCTACAAATAAATCCAGCCCTATGGGCCTATCGAAGTTCCTTCTGTACATCCACAGGCACAACTCCATACTCCCTAGTCTATGGTGCCGAAGCAGTACTACCTATAGAGGTTGAACTTCCCTCCTTGTGCATATCTTTGCAAGGGAAAATATCAGATGAAGAATACAGAGTAGCTCAGCTCACCCAGCTAGATCTCTTAGACGAGAAGACACAACAAGCCTATGACCATCTCACAGTCTACCAAACTCGTCTCAAAAGGAATTTCAACAAGAAGGTGCTCCCACGATACTTTCAGCCAGGTGACATGGTCCTCAAAAAAAATAGGAAAGTCCAAGCAGATCGAGAAAAGAAAGGCAAGTTTGAACCTACATGGCTTGGTCCTTATGTTGTCACTGCATCCTTTGGCTCTGGAGCCTATCAATTATCTACACTAGAAGGAGAACTCTTGAATGATCCCACTAAAATCATTCATCTCAAGAAGTTCTATGCTTGAAGATACTTGGTATACCCAGCTTTTTGAAAAATACAAAAAAAAAAAAAAAAATAGTAAAGAAAAATAAGCATCCAATGGTGAAAACTTGGCAATTCAAGCGCCTTGGATAGGTACCTTGGTGAAAACCTGGTAATTTAGGTGCCTTTTGTACTAAGACTAATCCATTATCTATCACTATCCTATCCCTCATCCATCCACCCACCATCCCATAAAACACCTGCTTGTTCCCTTGGTGTTCCAACCAAAAATCCAAAGTCTAATGGAGCTTGTAAATACCTCCTGTACAGATTGTAAAATCTTGTACCTCAGCTTGTAAATCTTGTACCAAAGCTTGTATTATACCTTTTAAATCTTGTACCATACCTTGTATATCTGAATCTTGTCCAAAGCTCGTACCATACTCCAGCTTGTAGATAATCTTGTATCCTAGCTTGTATCCTATCACATGCACACAAAGAATCCCATTTTCCTTAAGCTTTTTGCAAACCATCTGCCTATCCACCTATCAACTATTATAGACATCCCATCCTTCACAAACATTTCCATCTCACAAAAAAAACAAAACATGAACAAACTTGTACATTTGTAACATATCTTGGTTCGTCAGCTTATACATCCTCTTTAGCTTAGTACCATTGTATCTATCCAGCGTTCGTGTCAGTTTTTCCTTGATCAGCATCTTGCACACATTGCACAACCCTTAGTTAGCTATTCCAATGCATCCTTTAGCTAGATTTCATGTCACCAAAGTGTTATCCTTCTTAGTTTAGCTTGCCAGACACACCACTCATCCTGATTCACCAACTTAGGTGCTCTCCGATAGGTCCTTACAGGATATAACTTTCCTCATGTCTGATCTTGGTCTGTTAGTACCTCATCCTACCCATCTCATTAGCAAATGGCTCTCTTTTGGATTTTCACTTTCTTTTGATTTGGAATCTTCCCTTTTGGGTCTTGAAGTATCTTTTCCAAGCAATCTCCTTGTTCCCTCCTCAAGGTTGCCACGATCTTCCATATCATGGTATGCTGCGAATGGGGCAATTAGAGCGTAAGGTCTTGATCAAGTCTTTCATTTGTTTTTCTTTTCTGCTTGTGGGTTACCCAGTGTCAGTTCTGCACTACTTCCTCTGGTATTCATGTGTGATGCTGGGGCAACCCTTGCATGTTTTTTTTGAGTTAGTTTGTCAGTCCTCTGGACAATTGGTGAATAGGCCTTGATGTTCTTGGTAACCTTGGATATTAACTAATAGTCCTATATCAAATCTAGTGCTCAACTACATGGTGGTACTTCTCTTTGAAGTATCCCCCCGCTCAAAAAGCTTCAATGGAATCCCTTCATCTCATTATCCCCCATCCATATCCTGCATCTGTCGCTCCTACCCCAGCTTATGCATCAGTACCTCTTTGAATCACTCCTCACACTTAGCTTTAGGGATCCACAATCCTAGTCTTAGGGATCCACCAATCAAATCAATCCACCAAGCCTCATCTTTCGAGATCCACAATCCTAGTCCTAGGGATCTCCGAAAACCCATCTTCTGCCAATCTGACTCTTTGAAATCCTGTTGCATTAGCTTTTTAATCTCCTCATCCATATCTCCATCCTAGATTCCTTTTATAGCTCTCTGCTCCTTCATCCTCCCCCCAATCCCAAGAGTCTTAATCTTGTTTCCTCTTGTGCCCCTAATTTCCCTTTATCATCCTCTCATAGTGAGAGTTTGAGCTAATTCAGCCCCTTCTCTTTGCCAACCTGTGTCTTAGCTCATCTAAATTTCTTTTACTTTTCAAGAAGTCGTCGAGCCTCATTTCTCTCCCCGTCACCTTCTTTAGGCGGCATCATCTAAGTCTAGTCTCTCCTCTTCTTATCCGAGACTGGGGCAACCTCGTTGCTAAAACATCTTCCTCGTGTCGTCTTCATTCAAACTTCTTTGAAATAGTGTTGTCTCAACACTATGTCAAAGAGGGGCAAAATGTAGACACCTAAATTTGATTACACCGCTTTGATAATCCTATTTAGCCATCTCAAAAGGCATCATTAATTAAATTCCTATTTAATTAATCCTTTGTCATCCCCTAGCTGATTAATTTAATTAATCATCTATAGTCCTAATTGATAAATCAAATAACCTATTATTTATCAATTAAATCCTATTCTTCTATCTAAATCCAAAATCCCCATTTATTAAATAAACCTATTTGATAAATAAAACCCTCAAATCTAATAACCCTTAACTTATTCCTAAACCCTCTTTTTAGCCTAATCCACCCCATCCACCCATACTAACTAAGCTTAGTCACTAACTCACCCACCCTCATGAATGCCATCCACTTGCAAATATCTAACATCCCTAATCTAATCCTAAACCCAAGCCTAATCCACCCCCTAATGTTGTCACATTCCCTAAGCAAGCTTAAGACTTTCCTAAGCCAAGGAAAGTCAACAATCTCAACTCCCTCCAAAATATCCCAACCACCCAACAATGAATGCTCTTACAAAAGCCATAAAGACTCTTACAAGCTCTTACAAGCCATAATGAAGGGTCTTTATGAAGATATTATCTTTTGAGCCTCCTTTGTTGACTCATCCTTCCCCTTTCCTCCATCCACTCACCTTGTGACATGTGTCACTCCCTGATTGGTGCTAAACAAGCACAATCCATGTGCTCCCTTTTGAGTGCATCCTAGCCCTCCTTAAGCTTTCATCTTTCCTTCCATCTTAGCCCTCCTTCTCTCAAGCCCTTAGCCTATAAATTGAATCCCCTCCCAAGCCATTTCATCACAATCTTGGAGCTAAAGTTATAATGCCCTTTTGAGAGCCAAAAGTCATCAACCATACCCTTATGATGCCAAATTGAGAGCTCATAAAGCTACCAATTTGCCATTTTTCATCTCCATTGAAGCTATTTTTTGGGAACCTTGAGCATACATCCCAATCTTTAGACCCATCTACCAAGCAAGGAGCTAAATCCCATTGGGAGAGTCCATTCATTTGGCTCACATTTCCAATTGGGGTTTCCTCTTTAGTCTCTCATTTATGTTATGGTTTATATGCTAGTTAATGCTTTTGTTTTTTAATAGATTAGTATAACTTGCTAACATATTTCTCATATACAGTACCGACAATTTTTCAATGGCTAGGGATGGCTAGGGCCCATGATGGTCTAATGATGCTATTGATCGTTGGGAGGAACCACGCACTTAGTTAGTTATGTTTTATGATGGATAGTTGTATTTCATGATGGATGTTATATCTTTTATGATGATGGATGTATCATGTATGGTGGATGGTTTCATTTTTTTTTTTCTATACTTTGTTTCATGGATTCAAGGATGATGATGTATCTTTATTTCTACATATGTATATTCTTTTAGCCTTTCATACCCTGTGACATGTAGAGTGGATGATTGAACATTTTGAATTAATTTTCCAAGAGGCATTCAGAACAAATGTATATTATGTACTTTGTACTTTCTATTATTCTTTCATATGGATGTGGTAGTGGTTAGACTTAGTATTAGATTAGATTTAAATGTAATTCAATATCATGGGATCCTTAAGAAATGTAACCTATTATGTATGCTTTAGTTGATTGTATGTTATTACTTCCACTAATAGGTTTTTGATGTGTATGTTATTCTTTCTTACTTTTTTTTTAAAAAATGTTGGCAAACTTAGTAAAACTTTAGGTCATTTCTTTCGGGTCCCTTGGCGGAGCATTACAGATATAGACATGCTTACCTATAGGTCTATCTGAAGACTTGGCCTATATAGAGTAGCTTGGTCATAATGATGACCATCTAACTCTGCCTAGTAAATGACTAAGCATTTTACACTAATAGACAACAACAATTAGATAGACCAATAATATGATCTCAACTACTTCATTCTCTTCATCAGTACTAGACTTGATGTGCTCTTCTTTAGCAATGTAGCATGACTTCTTCCCTTTGTCTTTGTAATCCTTGTTATTGTTGTACTTGTAATTTTTCTTGTCATCTCTATCACTCTTACTTATTTTATGACACTTAAAAGAAAAATCACAAACTACATTGCATTTGGAACAAATTAGGGGCAGTTTATCTTTGTATTTACCTTTACCTCTTGACAACCTTCTTGCAATCAATGCTTTAAGTCCATCCTCATATTCTAATTCACTTTCTTCCTTACTTTTATTTTCTTTCATTGAACATCAAATGGTTAGTGAAGATTTAAAAGCTTTTCCAAGTGTAACCATACTATTTTAAAAATTGCTCAATTCAAATGCAAAGAACCAACCAACTAAAGTGTCAAATGTCAACACATGACTAGGCATAGATTTTACTTCTTGAATTCTAAAAATTTTGATAGCATAAATATGAAGAAGAGTTTTGAGAACTTTACTTACAATTTTTTTGTCACTAATAATTTTTCCAATAGCTTTGATTATACTCAAAACTTCTTCGATTAGGTTCACATACTATGCACTACTATCCTCTTCTTTCATTCTCACATCATAGTACTTTCCTCTAAGACTTTTAGCTTTACCTCTTAACACATTTGGATCTTCTACATGTAAAAGTGCTAATTTGTCTTGCATTTTTTTAGCATTTGTGTCATTCTTGATATCATCAAAATCAACATCATTTAGTGTAGATGCAATCCCAATCATTAAGCTATTGTGGTTCCCCTTTTCATTCATTTATTCCACTATCTATAGACCAGCAGGTGCATCATATTCATTATCTAACCAATGAGTAATATCATCTCTAATTCTAGATAAATGTAACATCATTATATCTTTCCATGATGAGAAACTCTCCTTGTTCAACTTTGGTGTCTCTTTTATATATCTTGTGATCTTTAGTTCAAGTTCATTTAAACTTCTTTCTCCAAGCATTGTGTTATGATACCAATTATTAGATAACTAAGAGGGAGGGAGTGAATCAGTTGTGTCCAATTATCATGTAGTCCCTTCAAACAATTTCAATGCCAAAAAAACTTCATAAACATCAAAATAAGTTACTTGGTGATCTGATTTAACTTCACACAATTAATTTACTTCAAACTATTCATTCATTATTTCTATTATTACCAACTAATAATAATAAAACTTAGTCATTAGCAATATTAACCTAGTTGATATTGATTTGTAGTATAAAGTAAATAACATGAAAATTAACTTGCAACATAACAATAATCACACATTTAACACCATGATTTCTAATGTGGAAACCTTGTAAAGGGAAAAACCACTTGAGATTAACAACCCAAAATTTGCACTCTTCTGAATTGAGCTCTACTATGAGCCAACCTTGTTAAAATTTTACATACATAATATTAATGTGACCTTGTTAGAGGATGCACAAAAAAAGATCTTCTAGGACTTATCACTCCTAGACCATGTCTAACAAGTGGCCTAATCTAAAGAACTTATAATCACCATGAATCAATGTTACCATATAGGATTTCACAAACTTGTCAGGTCCACTCAATTAAGGAGATTTTTTCCTATAACATGATTAGAAAGTAATAATATAAATTGATCTATTAGGTTTAGCACTACCTTTCTTGTTTAGGTCTCTTTTCTTCTTTGGTCTCTTTCTGATCTCTATCCTCTAATCTCTCTACAAGTTAATTCACCTATTTACTCTTTCACTTCGTTTTAACTTTACTTTGTCTTCATTGTTCTCTTCTCAATTCACCTTGCTTCTTCCATCTTCAACAACTTTTTACTTTCATCTCCTTCTTTAACATTCAATCAACATCCAACTAGCAACCAAAAATTTGTTCAATTCCTCCTTTAATAATATTCATTGTGCTTCCAGATTCTTTGAAATATTGCTACTTAATCATAATTGTTGATCTTATGTTTATTACATTTAGTCACTTAGAAACTATAACTTTCATAGAACTTTGTGTTAATCCTTATTATTCTTCAAGCTCCATGATCAGATCTTGATTTTACTATTCTAGTCATAGATCTTGTAACAAACTTTGACTCATGCCTTTGAACATCTCAAACATTCTTTATTACCATGAAAATTCAACCTCAGATTCCATCTTTGCAAATTTTTTCTTCTTGTTGTTACTCAGTGATCATAATATTTCACTCAATTAATTTATCACTCAATCAATACTAAACTTTCTTGGCTAACACTAAACTTTGTCTTTGCTCTGTCAACTTCTCGATGAACACTATCTTTCTTCTTTAACCTTGTCACTTAGTGTAGCTTTTGTAGCACAATACTTTACAATATTACATAATTATAAAATAATCAAACCAACATTATATTGTCACTAGCTAAATCATTCAAGTGCTCATTGAATCCTATACTTATCAACTCTGTCATCATCATAGTTTCTTCAAATCCATTCCATCAATTGAATGATATGGCACTTTATTGAATTAGCATAATTTCTACCCATCTAAGACTTGACATATTGATAATATAAAAAATGATATGACTCTTTTACATACATTCATTTCATCATCAATTTCATTACTAGTTGGGGCTAACAAACCTCTTTTTCAATGATTCACACAATAAAGGAAAATGTGTAACAGTCATCATTGACCCTACAAAAAATCTCGATTGTGTCTATCACTCTCTACCCTATAGGCCATGAAAACCCTGCTAAATTGACTTGGTTCGCATTTATGTTTGTATAATCTCATATGTGGACTATAGATATGTTGTGTGGACTTTCCTCTTCAAGGAGGGTTATGCAAAGATCCACAAACCAAAGATGAATATTGTTGAATCTATCACTAGTCTAAAATGGAATCCCTCAATCCAATGTATATATATCTAAGAAACTATTGTTCATTGAACCAAACAACAACCACTATTGTAACAAAGGAAATCTTTTATTTTTTAGTAAACTTTCAAATAAGGGGGTCATCAAATGAAACATTTGGGTGTCATTTTGGCATTCATGTATGGTTCCAATGCCATAATTATCATAGAGGTAGATGTCTTAAATAGAAACCATTTGTCAAAAGCATGATTTGATACAAACTAAACTATTTGTGATTATGGAAGTGCTTTATTTTGATATTTCTACAAAGGGTATGGGTTAAACATTTAGTCCCATATTGAGTGGATATTGGGAGACTAAATTATTTTTAAATAAAGATCCTCATCTAGCTAAATATCAAAGCCATATTAGCTTTTGACAAAAAAAATAAAGCCATTCTGATGTTCTCTCATCCTGATGATGCATCATGTAGTATGATCCGAAATGTTGATGCTAAAAAAAACTCACACAATCTAATCCAGCAACATTGCTCATATTAAAAAAATAAAGGCTTGAGTGTGAATCTCATCTAATTAGGTGCAATGGAGATAATGTGTATAGCTTGACCACAAACTAAAGAGAGATAAGTGGTATGATCTCCAAGGTGCAAGGTGAACTGAGAGGGGTCCATGGCACAACATTACAAATCTACAATGAAAAATTAGGTCCATCAAAAGTGATCGCAGGTTTGTGGCATCGTGCCACCTAGTGAAGCATGCTTGGGTATCAAAGATGAAGGAATGGCGATAGGGAAAGATGACCTAGACTTATGCATTGAATGGATATTTGATAAGTGGAAAAGAAACTAAGGCTAGACACATGAGATGGTAACATTAGCAAAGGGATACATGGAAGTTAGTTACAATGTAGTTATGAGAATGGTGGGTCTATTAAAAATATCATGGGTTCTCAATAATGCACCATGTGGTGCATGCAAGTCCTATAGATAGATGGTGTGTACAATAATAGAGAAATGATGAGAACCAAAGAACCAATCACAGAATGGTCAAATGCAAGCTAACCATGGCTTGGAGGGAAATGCACAGAAAGGCATGTGCATTCAAAATGAGATTAATGGATCATGACTACTTGGATGGTCGTCACGAATCTGTGATGGAAATATCTAAGCTAAATAATTTTAGCAACTTCATGATTGAATGAAATTTGTCCCTAAAAAATTCATACTATGTAGATAAGACAAGATAAGATTATGATCAAGATCTAATGGTGGTTGTGAACTTTCAATGAAAAGTTTCATGTTGATTTAGTCATTATGGGCTAGTGATTAACTAACATGTTTGATTTTACTTATAATGTTTGAATCATATTTGGTCAATACAAGAAGGATCCATTAGTTTTTTTTGAAATTGTGATGGGAATATGCATATTGATTTAATCATAGCTACTTCATGACTAAGGGACATGTGTCCATGAAGGTAGCGAGAGGTGTGGTTAAAGGTAAAATCAAGCAAAAAGTTGTCATAAACCTGCAATCAAGAGATGCAATATGTTTTCTAATAGAATTATTATGATAGATTGACACATTTCCATGGGGTCTGGTTAGTAGGAGAAGAGGCGACTAGATGTTGGTTGGGCAATGATATGTACTAGTGAGGCAATTTATAATTGTCATGTATCACTTACATGTGGTTGACCAAGGGTTGACCAAATTTGAGATCTAGAGGGAAATTTCCAAAGTTTTAAAAAGTTATTAAATATCTCTTAGTAGAAATTGAGTGCTCATTAAAGAGGGGTTACACCAATAGGTAGATAGAAACTATTATTCTCCTCCCAATATTAGTGTGCAACCAAGAAAAAAATAATTAAGAAGGGGCTAAAACATAAAATAAAATGAAGTATTCATATGGGGACCATAGAATGTAAAATTTCTTGTATGTTAGATATGAATGATAAAAATAATGAGGCCTTTTTTTTTTATTGCGATATTCAACAATAAAGACTTTTTACATAGCAAAGCGATATTTTTACTAGCAAAAGTAGTTTTTCATTGATGAGTAACTATAGTAAAGGGGAACCAAACATATGAGTATTATATACCATTGGAAAGCTCTTGGAATGAGGAATTTAATTTTGCATTTAAAATAATAGAAAATCTTACTATAAAAGAATATTTTTAATTTTTGTCAAAGGAGGGGGTTTCTCAACAGATTTCTTTAGCACTTTATAGGGAATTTCTAGGCAACTGATGAGTTGTGTTGTCCCCAAAATTGGAAAGGATGCTCCTATTACTGTCTGTTTATCATTTGAGCCATTTGATAGGAATTTTAGTGTGGATTGTGTCAATTATTTAGGTTCTCCTTCCAAAAAAATCATCATTTGGAGAGATGTTTTATGAGTTTGTTATTGAATATGATGATATTTGATTTGGCTTTCAGTCGACGAGAGATGAAAGAGATTTTAAAACAACATCAGATGGAGTTTGAATGTAACATTTGGCATCTTAAGAGCAGATCTAGCCATCTTCTTCCTGCAAAATCTTCTCTTTATTTCTCATTGTAGAGGGATGGTTCCATCTTGTTAAACAAGTTTCTATAGCTTGTGATTCCACCTTCTATATTTTACTTTCTTTGAGCAACTTTGTATAGTTTCTATAGAGAAGATTAATGGATCTAGGTTGAAGTTCTTTATTGGTTTCTTCTATATTTAAGTTATAGTTGTTTGTATGAAAAAAGATAGCATGATTTTTCATGGATAATTGATTAAGTTTCATATCTCTCTATTATAATATTTTATCAAGTTTCAAATGAATAAGTAAAGGGATTCTTCATTTTGCTTCTTGTAATGAAAAATTTGTTTTCTCCTTTATGATTGTATTTAAGGAATCAATTAAATGTTGATCTCAAATGGGTTTTGACAATTGAGTGTCTATATGCTTAAGTCATTTACTTAGTTCATATAGAACAAGCAATATATGCTAAGCACAACATGTATAAGTTATAGCATGCCAAGTCAAAAGTGAGTGCAAGTCACTCATGTGCTGAGTCACTCAAGTGTCAAGAAGATAGTATATATTGAGTGATTCAGGAGCTAAGAAAGAAGTGCATGCTGAGTCATTCAGATGTTAAGTCACACTATTGAAATCAGTATATGCCAAGCATCAGGGACTACAGATGCCAAGTAAAAAAGTTTTGTCATAGTTATTTGTATTGGCACAAATTACTATATAAACCATTTTTGAGTCAACTTACAGATTGAATTACAATATTTTTGGTGATAAGGATGAATCTTAAGTTGGAATCCCTATGCATTACATACATCCAATCAAGTAAAGGAAAGGTTTAAGTGGAAAAATGGATGAATCATAGTCGTTGATTCATACCTAACCCTAAGTCACCTAGGTCTTCTTAAGGATGACAAACCCTAAATTTTAATGAGCAAGAAACGAAATGAATGAATGATCAAGGATATTTTTACATGTGCAAACCAAGACATTCATGATGCCCAAGGTATTGTGATCTAAAATCACATTACAAATTAGTTAAAGGAGAACAAAGGAAGGAAACAGTGAATAGAAGAGAGAAATCTCATCAAGAAGGATCAAGTATACAACAATTTAAAGGTGATCTATCATCAAGAAACAAAGTGCTAACTGTGAGATCAGTGCTAAGGCATTCTCACAGGTGAATTGGTTAAATCTCTTAACAAAGTAGTCCTAATAGGCTATATTAAAATCCTCTAACTAGGTGCTTACTTAATTGTGAGTTGAAGTCCTTTAACAAGGCACACTTTTAGCAAGATGTTGAAATCCTTCAATAGGGTAAGACCTAACACTATTTGTAAGCCTTTAATAGGGTAGATCATGTTTCATTATCAAACATTGTAACCTTCATTGGATACACTTTATTACTATAGTAGTGAAGATTTGTGGCTGTCATCCCTACCCCAATTTTATCTTCTCATTGGAGGGTTTTTGGGTAATCATATCTTGTGTTATATGTGTGAATGCTTAGTTTTTTACATGCTTTATATGTACATGATTTGCATGGTATTTCAATCTACTTATTGAATATGTGAGACTAATGTGTGGTGAATATTTTATGGGTTAAAATTTTAAAGAACTGATTCATCTCTCCCCCACCCCCCACCCCCCCCCCCCCCCCCCCCCCCAAAGAAGTTTACATTTCCTATTTTAATTCAAAAAATTTTTATTAGACAATTGGTTCTCTAAAAGAGAAGATTTGTAGCTTTGAGAAAATATCTTGGAAATGTTAATCTACAAGTTGGGAAAGATCATTGAGAATCAAGGAAATTAAATACAATGCATTCTAAATCTTCTTAATGAAGCAAGAGATGATCTAAATATATCACTAAAGAGAAGGAAGGAAACCACCATTGAGGAGAATGACACGCAATATAGAGAGGTGGATACTACTAAGCTATTTGAAAATGGAGACTCAAATGAATTTGATGCAGCCATTGCAAATCTAATAGAAAATAATAGATCCCAAGCTAAAGAAATTAGAAATCTCAAGTTAGAGAAAGAATCACAAGCCATATTACTCTGGGAGGTGACCAAATAGAAAAAGAAAGCAATGGAAGAAAAATCCATGATTGAAAATGATAAAAGAGTTTTGACTAGAAGATTGGAAGAGAGATCATCAGAGGTAACCAAGATTTCTACCATGAACTAAATACCAAGGACATTGAGATAACAACACTAAAGTTATAGAATGAATAGTTGAGAATTGACCTAAAAAGGGAAAAGGAGTTTGTTAAAAGTTTCAATAAATCTAGTGAAGCCATCAAGTGCTTTGAACAATTGATGAGATCCCTTAGATCTAACAATGATACATCTCGACTGGGATAGACAAGTACTGAGGAAGGAGAATCATCCAAAAGTGTTGAAGAAAGGAGAAACAAAGGTAAGAATTTCAAACCTACTTGTCATAATTGTGGTAAGAAAGGACATACTACCAATGTGTATAGGAGCAAAACTATAAATTAGAATGATAAGAAGAAGAGCATGGGTCACTACCATAACTTCAACAAACAAGGTCATCAAGCACATGAATATAGAACCAAGACCATGCACATTCAAAGATTTGAAGGATATTGTTACAATTGTCCATAGTATGGACATAGAGCTTTTGAGTGTAGAGTTAACCTAATATAGTTATCAAACAAGAAAACAAAGGTAAAAAATAATGACAACTTTTATAATTGGGACTATAATAAAAGGTATAATCGTCACTACTATCAAGAGTATGGACATATTCTTGAGAACTGTGCTAGAACACACTTCAGTAATGACTACAAAAGGTGGTTGAAGACTGGTCACATCAATCAATATTGCCCAACAAGGACAAAGGAACCAAGTTTTGAGTTTAATAAATGCAAAGGCAACGTGGATATTGAAAGTGTCAAAAATGAAATGAACAATAGATGGAAGAAAAAGGAGGATTGCAACACATCAAGTGGAGAAGGGATCACTTCACCCAATGGGTCAGGTGATCACACCTCATAAAACTAAGCAATAAAAAGGTATGTGGGATTGATATTTTAAAATTATAGCATACATCAGTTCCAAAGGATTTAGTTTTGAAAATATTACATAAGCATGAATAAAGATGTAAAGAGTTATTAGGAATCAAAGAAAATCTTTAATTTTTTCATGTTACTACCAAACATGAAAAAAAATTTATGATTGTCGAGGATGTCAAGATAATAGTCTAGCTAGTTGTTGTATAGCTCATAACGGTTTATGAACATATGGAAAGACTAATGGATGTCAAGTGAGCCAAAAATCACTTGATTCTGAGCTTACAACTATGTGGGCACTTAGCATTAATTGTAACATTTTAAAGGGGTGTTTGATTCATTCTTTCTCATTCAACATCATTCAAATTTGAGAGAAAGAAAGAAGAGCTAAAGGAAATCTATAAATTTTATCCAAAGCATTTGCATGATATTTGAATAGCTATTTGACATCATTTCATCAAATTTTACAAGGTATTTATCATGTGATGAGCTACATTGTTTCAAATTTTGTAAATCCTAGATTTATAAAATGCCATCTAGTTATTTGAAAGAAAATGGTATATAGGGAAAAGAGGTTTTAAATGTTAATTTGGTTAGCAATGAGGTAAAACAACCTATTGTCAAGGTCATTCTAGACATATCATACAGATAATATCCCTCTAATCTACACTATCCATGATACCACCAAAAGTTTTGATGATTCAAGATGTCAAAAAGTGTTATAATTGTAAGATTGATAGTATTGGTGACATGGAAATCAGAGAAGCATATGGAAAACTATGTGAAAATTGTGTTTTGAGGGAAGAATTTAGGATAGTAGAAAAGAAAGGGTTAATTTGTGCCCCAAATTTCCCTAACATTTTCAAAACTAAATGGATTAGGATTATTTTGAGTAAAACTCATGATAGTTCAGTGTGGTTAGATAGTGGTTCAATCAAAATAACAAAGAGAATAATCCATAGGGTAACAAGGTATCCAACCCTAGATTAGCCAAAGACTATGAGAAGTGAGTCCAAAGAAGTCATTCAAAAGAACATGAGAGCTATGTGGAACAAGACAGGAATGACCATAGACACCATCACAAATCTTCTGATATGTTTTACAATAAGGATAATTGTACATAAATTTCATCAATCAAGTAGATTGAATAGTGTACACCACATTGTAGTAGATATGGGCTACAAGATTGTGAAGAAGGATCATACATATGATCTTGTTGAGCTGCAACTACAACAATTAGATTGAAAACCTAGGAGCAATAAGTAGAACAAAGAGTTCTTAGTGTAAATTTGGACCTATTTTGATATGTATCTTCTTTTATGTATATAACACATTTTCTATATTTGATAATGTTGCATGGAAGACAAATAGGTCTGTTGCAATTCAAATAGGAGAATTCATTGAATAGTTAGGTAAAAAAAATTAGTTATAAATGACTAGTTACTTTGAGGATTTCAAACAATTAATGAAGAAGAGATTATGGATTTTAGTATCATTAGTGGAAAGATATTATGATGATGTTTTTTTCCTAGTTGATGTTGATCACACATTTTTTCAAGCAAAAATTCCTAGAATAAGATGGCTAAGACCATTAGGTTATGAAATTAATATTGATGAGGCCTCTATAGCAATCACATAATTACTTGTAGAAGAAGTGGACAAAGATGCCAAAGCCTTTGGTAACTATGAGATGGACAAGTCAAAGATTACTATGGAGTTGAATACTGCCTCTATCATCAAAAAGAAGGATAAACTGGTAAAGAAATTAAAAGAAAAATTTGGTAAAGGTGTCGAGTAGGAAGATGAAGAGGAAGAAAACACTTAGATTCAAGCACCACTTGCATTAACACAAGGATAGGCTAAGGATCAGCAAGAGGAAGAAACAAAAACTATAGAAGGTGTCAAGGAAGAAGAAGCCGAGAAAGCACCTATTCTTACTGACAAAAGAAGAGAAAGGCTAAGGCACAAGCAATGACAAGACCTAAGAAGGTTGTTAAACCAAGCCATCCCAAAAAAACAACTCCTACCACTAGAGCCAGTACACATGTCATTATACAAAAGGCTAAAGAGAAATCTGAGCCTATAGAGTAGGAAGGTGGAGCATAGAAAAGACCAAGGAGAAAATACATTGCTCAGGCTAAAACTAATGAAGAAAGAACTAAATTTGATGGCAATAGCCAATTACAAGTGGTGAATCATAATCCATCTTCAAGTCTACACAACTTGTGTGAGAATGTTAGAAGGAATGCAAATTTATCATTTTTTTCTCACATTGATTTTTGTTGGTGTAAATAAGTATTTACTTATTACACTTACTTAAGTTTACTTAGGTCAATGCATTATTTAATTATTTTGTATTATTTTATTTGTGAGAACTTAGGAGTTTGTGCACTCTTGTGAGTTGTCTTGATGACATCATAGGGGTTCGCCCCTCTTTTAAGCACATGTTGTCTACAACACAAGAATCTTCTACATACATATGATAGTTTTTCATTCTTATCCATTCATCTAGAATGTTGGATAAGGTGCTTAGTTGTCTTATCTTCTGGTTGTTTCTAGAGACATTCTAGGTGCTTCCTGAGAGGCCTTTATATACAGGCACTCCTAGTGTGTTGAACATCACATTTTGAACAGAGCAATGTATTCAGACATACTCTAATTAATTGATCATATCCATTTTCGGTCTACAGTTGTGTTTGTATTTGAGTTCTTAGTTCCTGGGTGAATTTTTCCCTTAGGCAAATTCTTACATGGTATCAAAGCAACTTGGAGATTTTCTCATCACATAGCCATTCAAGACCACGCTTGCTTCATCACCTTAGCTCAAATTTGGAGTGCTACAAAAATTGGGAGTGTCTAGTGCCAGATCTAACCTCACCATTGCATTCAAAATGCTGAATCGGTGAAAATTGGCTACAAAGCTGCTTGCCCTAGGCCAAAGTCGATTGTGAGGTAAATTTTTTTTGCAAACTGGCACTCGAAGGACTGATTTGAAAAATTGGTATGATCATTTCAGATTTGTACATTTAATTTTCAGATCTACTTTTTTTTCATCTGCATCTCTGCTATTTTTTCGGATCTACATTATTTTTTGGAAACTTTTGGCCATGGGGCCATAGGCGATATTTTTTGTAGGTGAATATTAAAGCGTATTGGAGCAAATATGATATTTGCATCACATTTAGAAGGTCCAAAAACCCCCTGATCAAATTTTGTTTCATCCAAATCGGACATTTGAGGCAAAATCTAGAACCATTTTTTTTTGGAGGTGCAGCGGCAATTCAAAAAAAATAATAGCAGCAGCAATTTTCAAACAGCGATCTTCCTCATATGGACTCCTTTTTGCAAGCAATTTTTTTTTTTTTGGGGTAGGATTTCGTAATCTACACATTGGTGCAAGTGGTTTGAGATCTCTGTTTTTGAATTTTTCTGCAACTCCAAAATCTCAAATTTTGCCACTTAAAATGCTTGGTAGAGGCTCATCCGGACTCCAAATTAGGTTCCATTTTTTTCGAAAGTGCATATTTTTTTGTCGAATTTCCAGATTCGAAATCACATTATAGGTTTTGTAGACATAAATACTACTTTCAAAAATAGGCCCTAAATTGGCAAGTGGCTTTCAAGTGCCAAGAGCATCTTTTTCAAGGGGGGTTCTTTGATTTTTCTTTTGAAAGTTTCTTTGATTGTTCTATCATGGAAGAGTCAGATTTGATCTACTTGACACTAGATAACTATAAGGAATGGAGTCAACTTATGGTCAGATATCTCTCTCAGCACAATGTACTGCCATATGCACCAGATCTTCAGTATACTGTTGATCAAATCAATATCCTTATTCCTACTCTTTTTTCCCATATGGAGTATGAAGTTTTGAAAAAGACGCTCAAAATTAAGTCATCTGATCCATATGGTTTTTGGATGTATCTTTGGGAGACTTATGGAGATCCAGCTATTCCTCCATTCCCACAAGATCTCATTCCAATAGTTGCAATTGACTCCTCTTTAGATGAGATCACACCTCTAGCTCCTGTTGCTCCTACTAATCCTATTTCAGCCATAGATGCTTCTGAATTAGTGTAGAAAGATACTTTATGTCTTCCTACTCTACCTTCATGTGAAGACTTCCTTTCATACATTGCATAGTTGTTTGTGGATTCTCGCATTGAAGATGTGGGAGATATTCTTGATGACATTTATCTTCTTTTTTAGGCAGATACTTCATCCTTTGTCGCAGTGACAGATTCATGTACTTCAACACTGCAGGGTACTCATGGTCTTCTAGGTGATAATTACTTGGCAGACATTTCAGCTTTGTTCTTGGAGTCACACACAGTAGACATGGGAGACTTTTATGATGTTTTCTTGCTTCTCTTTGCTGAGGCAGATTCTTCTATAGTTATTGCACATTCTCTACATGATCAATCCTTCCACATTGACATGATTGTGGATTATTCTTTACAACAAATACAGGAGGTCTCTTCATCAGTTGAGAAGATTGTTGGTTTCTTGAGACAGGTTCTACCTCCTTCCTTGTTTGATCTACTCTTCTCTTCAACAGTTTTGGAGGAATCCATCATCAGTATCAACACAGGGATTTTTGAATAGGTTTTAGAGATACCAATCATCATAGAGATTCCTTCTCCATCCAGGGGACGTATCTCACAGGTACCCTTGCTCTTGTTTCTTCCAAAGGGGAGGAACATCATATAGAGGTCATGGATCAGCTTCTACATAGGAACATCTTTCACTGATCAGCACACTACTTTTAAGGGGGGGGACTACCTTGTCTCCTTCTTCTCTTTTTTGGGGGGGACTTTTTCCTCATAGGAGGCTTTGTCCTTCTCCATTCTTTCTTGTATATACATGGATGTATGTCATAATGGGGGGGTCTTGATTACTCCATCCATCGATGCATCCTTATTCATCTCTCTTTTTGGGGGAGGGTTTTTCCCATGAGGTTTCTCCTCTTTCCCCACTTTATGAGAGATTTCATTTTCATTATGTACATGGGTATCTAACATGGCCTAGTAGTCGGGACCCATTATTGCATTTCATCCTAGTTTGTAAGCTTAAGGGCATTTCCCTAAATTGCACTTAAGGGGGGGTGTTGGTGTAAATAAGTATTTACTTATTACACTTACTTAAGTTTACTTAGGTTAATGCATTATTTAATTATTTTGTATTATTTTATTTGTGAGACACTTAGGAGTTTGTGCACTCTTGTGAGTTGTCTTGATGACATCATAGGGGTCCGCAACTCTTTTAAGCACATGTTGTCTACAACACAAGAATCTTCTACATACATATGACAATTTGTCATTCTTATCCATTCATCTAGAATGTTGGATAAGGTGCTTAGTTGTCTTATCTTTTTGTTGTTTCTAGAGACATTCTAGGTGCTTCCTGAGAGGCCTTTATATACAGGCACTCCTAGTGTGTTGAACATCACATTCTGAACAAAGCAATGTATTCAGACATACTCTAATTAATTGATATAGAAAGGAAAATTAGAGAAACAACCTTTGCTCAAGTTATGCTTGAACTTAGCAAGGCACATATAGCTAATTCCATAAAGAAATATATTGTTAGATTTGTTTCTAAATATAGAGCATTCAACATATTACAAGACAACATAGAAGATGTTGTAAAGAAGACTACACAGATGTGGAAAATTACATATGGGCTAGCTACAATCAAAGCATGAGAACAAGAACCTATTGAGGTTAAAGATGATAAAGATAATGATACTAATGAAGGAACAGTTGAGGGAGGTACTAAAATGAATGTAGATAATCAGGCAATAGCTGAGAAAGAGCAACAACAAGAATAGAGTGTACAAGACACACAAATGCCAAATGTTAGCTCTCAATAGATAATAAGTGTAAGTACTAAAACTGTCATAGTAAAGGATATTTCTAATCTCACTATTCTAAACATCAATCCCCTGACAGAGGAAGACTTGAAAAATAAACTTGATTAATCTACACTTTAGGCTAAATTGTGTAACAACCCTATATTAGTTTGTGTAGATGAACTTCAAAAATTAGTGACTAGAACTATAAGAGAGGAGGTGAAAACACACTTGAACCACCTACAATCACTCCTCAAGTCACTAGTGTACAACCTTCAAAAAATGTACGAAAAGTTGCAGCAAAAAAAGTTGAGACCTAGGAAAGGATAAAATGGAAACATGAGTCACTAATGAAACATAGAGTCAAATAGGTCAGTTCAATTCATCTGCACCTTGAGCACAAGTTCAAGGTGCAATTCAAATAAATGAGGTAGAAAAGGACAAGCCTAAAGAGACTGAGTTGACACCCAAGCCGAAGAAGCAAGAAACAATTCAAGCACTAGTAACTTTACTAGTATCTAACACTCCTTCTAGTCACACTCTTCAAAGGCCGAGCATAGATGCAACACCTTTTCTATTGTCAATGTCGAATCCAATTTCATCTAAGGAAAAAGAGGTAATAACCTATGGAGATGTTAGCCTAGATGAATAAATTATAGTGCCCAATTTTTATCTTGCAACAATAACAATTAAGTAGATGAGTATACTTCAAGAAGCCCTAGCAACAAAGAAACATCAAGAACTACTCAGATGAGAGCATAGGAAAAAGAAAGCTTTTTTTGATATCAAAGACATCTTCTTGGATGCATTTAGTTTGCCTACTCTAGATGAAACAAAGCTACTTATTGAAAAATTGACTAACATAGTGGAAAAAGTAAGTGGTGCAGACCTTGATACTAATGCAAAATTAGTAGAATGGTCTGAGAATAAGTTTCAACATAAAGTGAATGAGAAGGAATCCAGTGATCTAGCACTTACACAAGTTGCATTTGAAACTAAGATAGCAAGTGTGAGAAGGTACTTGAGAAGATTTTCTCTCTATACATGAAACTATGTAATCCTACACTCTTCACACAAGAAACAAGGAATCACATCTTGAGCTTGGAAAGTCAAATGCAGTCATCTGGAGCTAAATTTCCCATGACTACAACTCAAAGTGAGAAACACTTCAGCACCCTATTACAAACCTAGAGTCAGTTAGCAACACTATCTGTAGATGAAGCCAACATAAGGGCTAAACTGACAAGAATCCAGACTACAATGACTCCTCACATGGAGGTTCTACATAAGGAGCTAGACTATGTCAAAAAATTTATGAAGAAAGACCCCAATCTTTCTACATTAGATGGCCTAGTCCACCTTGCTACTGAGCTAGCCATCCAAATTAAGTCTTTGGAGGTATCTTGTGAAAATTGGTATGCCACTCTTAAGATTATTTTTGATGTCCATAAATCCTTTTTGGATAAACACACTATCAATGTATAACCCATTGAGATTAGTGTCAAAAAGGGGAAGTAAGAGCATGAGAGAATCAGAGCATGGGGGAGAAAGCATGGGAGAGTAAGAGAAAAGGGGGAGTAAGAGCATAAAGAGCTAGAAAAAGAGTATTAGTAGAGATAAATCTACTCAGTAGGAGTAAGATTTTGAGTACAAAATAGATCAAATAACTCAGGGGGAGTTATAAGATTTTTGAGGTATAAGTTGTTACAAAATTTAGATATTTTTGAAATCTTGTATAGAAGTTGAATAAGAGTTGAATAAGAGTTTATGTTATGCTCGTAAGAATAAGAATATTAATGCATGATCAAGTGTTTTTGACACTCATGTCAAAGGGGGAGATTTTTGATCTCAAATTGGTTTTGAAAAGTGAATGTCTATACACTTAAGTCATTTACTTAGTTCATACCAAACAAGTAGTATATGTCGAGCACAACATGTATAAGTTGGAGCATCTCGAGTCAATAGTGAGTGCCAAGTCACTGAAGTGTTGAACAAATGGTATATACTAAGTGGTTTAGGAGCCAGGAAAGTAGTGCATGCCAAGTGACAGTATTGAAATCAGTATATGTCAAGCATCAGGGATTACAAATGCCAAGTAACATAGTTTTGTCATAATTTTTTGTATTGGCACAAACTACTATGTAAACCATTTTTGAGCCAAATTACAAATTGAATTATGACATTTTGGTGATAAGGATGAATCTTACATTGGAATCCCTATGCATTACATGCATCCAATCAAGTGAAGGGAAGATTTAAGAAGCAAAATGGATGAATCACAACCATTGATTCATACCTAACCCTAAGTCACCTAGGTCTTCTTGAGGAGGACAAACTCTAAATTTAAATGAGTGTGAAAGTGAATTAATGAATGATCAAGGAGAGTTTTGCATGTGCAAACCAGGGCATTCATGGTGACCAAGGTATTATGATCTAGAATTGCATTGCAAAATTAGTTAAAGGAGAATAGAGGAAGGAAATAGTGAATAGTAGAGAGACATCTAATCAAGAAAGATCAAGTATACATTATTTTAGAGGTGATCTATCATCATGAAACAAAGTGATAACTATAGGATCTATGTTGAGACATTCTAATAGGTGAATCAATTAAATCTCTTAACAAAGTAGTCCTAATAGGCTATATTGAAATCCTCTAACAAGGTGCTTATTTAATTGTGAGTTGAAGTCTTTTAACAAGGCATACTTTTAACAAGGTGTTGAAATCCTTTCATAGAGTAAGACCTAATAGTCTTTGTAAGCCTTTAACAAGGCAGACCTTTCATAAGGTAGATCATATTTCATGATCAAACATTGTAACCTTCATTAGATACAATTTATTACTATAGCAGTAAAAATTTGTGGGTTTCATCCCCAACCCAGTTTTGCCTTCTCATTGGAGGGTTTTTGGGTAATAATATGTTGTGTTAAATGGGTGAATGCTTACTTGTTTACATTCTTTATATGTACATGCTTTACATGGTATTTTAGTTTACTTATTGAATATGTGAGATGGATGTGTGGCGAATATTATATGGGTTAAAAGTTTGAAGTACTAATTCACCCCACCCCCCCTCCCCCAACCTTAGACGCTTACCTTTCCTATTGTAATTCTAAGATTAAAATTTTTAAGGGAGGAGATATATTTATAGGGGTTTAACAAGGATTTTGATCAGGCTAGAATATGAATAATGGCAAAGAGTTTTGTAAGGAAACATATCTTAGCTCTAATATTATCTCAAGTTCTATTGTGAAAATGTTTTTTTCTCATGACTTCATTACCCAAAGAGGATAAGGCACTAGTCTCAACTATTGGGGCTTATGTTCCTTGTTATTTTATTCATGGGTCTTTCGACAATATTTTATCAAAAATGACATTTCACTTTTTTGTTTGTAGAGCTAAAAAGAAGACCCTCACTTAGCTTGTGAATTTATGGGTTGTGTAACTAGCTATTGGATACTTATTTTATTACATAAGTATAGAAGAATTAGGGTCATAATATTCTTTGTTTAGATTGAAATATATGTCTTAGTACTAGTAATATTGATGAATCTAAGTTCTACCCACCTAGGTTATGCAAATCCTGAAGAGTAGGGGGAATTATTGTCTTGTTAGTTGGTACTAATGTCTAAACAAGTATGTTGAATATGGGAAGTAGTTATACCGTAGATGTAGATGTATTTTCTCTTACCATTGGGTAATTAAAATCTTGTAAAATCATGAGCGAACAATAAGGATGAGGTTTATCTCATTGAGGTGGTTTCTTGTATAGACAACGATCATCATAGGTGATTATAATGACAAGGAACAAGGTACCCTTGCCTCTATATAGTGATTCTAGATATCATATTTTTTAAATAAAAATATATTATCAAATGATATGGAGTTTTTTGTTGTTGGGAATGTATGTTGGCCAAGGTGACTAAGAGGGGCTGGTGGGTGAATTAGGAACCAATAAAACTTTAACTTCTATTCACCAATTAATCCTTCATAAGCTATTTTGATATAATTTCATCCATGAAAAATTGAAATCAATAGAACATTCATCATACTTGACACAATATTTGTTAACCCAAAAACCTTCCAAATAGTAAGTAAAAGTGGGGTAGAGATGATACCCACAAGCTATATGGCTACAATATAATATTAGCTTGTTAAGGCTTACAATTGATCGCTTTTGGTGATCTGCTCTGTTAGGATTGATAAAGACTATTAGGTCCACCTTGTGAAAGGATTTATATAGTACAATGATTATGAACTCAATTAGGAGATTTAACATAAGACTATTAAGTCCACCTTGATAGAGAATTTGATTAATGGACCTGTTAGGATGAACTAGTAGTTGATCTTTGTTCTACAACTTGGTTTGTTGTATGAGATTCCTTTGATGTAAACTAATTACCTTTATGTGATGGATGAGACTCTTCTTTTCCTTATACTTCTTGTAGCCTTTGCCTTCTAGTTCACATTCATTCTACTTCTTACTTGTTTCACATTCACACATGGATATGATAAGATGTATTACATATATACCAATCCAATTAATTACCTTCTCAAGTCATCTACAACACCTATTTCAACAATTTTCACTAAGTCAACTCAAAGTTGTAACATGGGTTGAAAATACCACTTAGGTGATATTTTGACAATCAAAAACATGGTCAACTTGGCAAGCTCTGGCACTTGGTTGACATTGGTGCATAGTCCATATTGATTACTTGGGAGTAGGAACAAACTTAGTTAGCATTTGGTGACTCAATAAACATTAGAGAACTTGATAGACACCAAAGGGCTCAGTTGACATTACAGCTCGATCAACACTACCTTCCTTCTACTTGGTTAACATTACTATCTTGGCAGACACTATTAGCTTGGTTAACACTAAATTATACTTGGTTTGTACTGATGAGCTCGATAAACTCTATAAAGCTCATTAGTAATGTAACAAATCAAATTGATTAAGTATTTAGTCATTAACTGACACTTTATTTTGCCATTAGGTCAACAATCTCCCCTTTTGGCATTAATAATAAAAAAACTTATCATACTAAAATTCTAAATACTCAAAATATAAGTCAAAACTACCCTTATCAATATGCTCGGGTCTATAACTTAGTTTTGACTATTGTACAAATAACTCAGTAAACACTGACTCTATTTTTATTTTTCAAAAATAATGTTTTTGTAGCTTTGTTTTATATAGTTGTATTTCCCCCTTTCTATATTTCCCTTTGGATGCCTTTCCATATATACATATGCAAGTGATAGTATGATAATAACAATCTCCCCCTTGATTTTGACATAAATGCCAAAAACGCATATTTACAAGGTAACACCAAAATTTGAAAGGGTATCACTGTGTACCTTCAAAATTATGCACATGGTTTTGTCTCAATTCTCTTGCAAAACTTTGGAAGCATGAAAATTTATCTACACTTCACCTAATGTTATAATAAGAAATTGAAAATTTGTTGTCATGGATTAATGTTTTTGCATGCACAATATGTTTTTGCATTACATCCATGTTGGGAATTATCATATTTTGAATATCTACTAGTGTAGCCCTTATTCTAGTTTCTTCCCTCAAGTATTCCACTTACAAGTCTATCAGATACCTAATCTTCATAGAATGTGCAGAGCTAGTGCTAGGGTCAAGTGACAAATGGTGTGCACTTGCATTTAGATTTTTGATAACTTCTCCTTTATTTCCTTTGTAAAATTGGTAGTGTCACTTAACTTTACAAATAATGAAACAACACTATTAATAGAATTTCAAAATTCACAAGAATAGTGAATAATTCCACTTGATCAATGGCAATTTTATGTGCCACTTTCTCCAAAAAAAAAAAAATCAAATTTTATTTCTGCCCTCTACAGAATTTTTTCTTGTCCACTCAATTCTTTATTAAACTTGTGCACAATGTCAACAAGATGATCCAATATAGGTTTCTTCTCATCAACCTCTATTCTTAGTGCATCAACAAATATACCCTTAATATCTTCAAGCACTTGATTTCTCTTCTTCTTTTCAACTCTCAACTATTATTGTCTTGCTCTTTTCTTCCAAAGCTCTCCTAGAGTGTCCATTTAATCAAGAGTTAGATTGGAGAGATCCCAATCTGGTATGACTATGTCTTCCTCTAGATTAATCTCATCATTAGAGGCTTCTATGTCTTTACCCTTTTCTTTCTTAATAGTGGAAGGAATAATTTCTTTTCCTTTACTCAAATCCTCTATGCTCGGTAAAGGATTAATGTCAATTGTTATTGCACTTGAAACAAAAACAAAAGTGGTAGAAAAAACATTGCTTAATGAAAAAGCATCAACTATAGTAGGAATACTTACTATTCCTTGCTAAGACTCATTTTTCCCACTGTTATGAAGATTGGATCCTACTACTTGGTAGATGAAGTAGTAGAAATAGCACTCATCATTTCACTTGGTAAAATAGCTCCAATAGTCAATTGGGTGCTTGATGGAACTATGTTTACCTCAATTGATTGTGACTTAGTAGCAACCTTCTCTAAGTTATATGGCATTATGGCTTTTCTCAGAGTTTTAGGAAGGGAGGTCATTACATTTTTTGTTATCATTTTAGGATCATAATCTTGGATATCTTAAATCTTAGGTAGATCCTCACTAATTCTATGATCATCCACATCTTCTTCATCATCTTTCTTATTATGATCAACATCATCTACTTATACAGCCTCCTTAGTAGGCTTTACAACATGCAATCCATAGATATTCTTCCACACATTTGTATTTGATTGCACCACAACTTAAATATATATTGACAGAATCAAGAATGCATTGAACCTAGGAATTAGTTTATGTTTATTCTTTTTCAATGCTTCCTTCACTTACTTGTTAGAAAGATTTAGCATTGTCTTTCTTAAGGTCTATCTCCTGATATCTCTGGAAATATTTACTACATGTTCCTATTGACGTGCAATAGCCTTCAGTAAGATATTAGGAACTTTTTTGGTCAAGTCTTCTAGAGAGTACTTCCACTTAGCCATTTTAGCTACTAGGGCTCCTTCAATTTGCTTTTGCTCTTCTATACTCCTTTTTTCATACTTAATAAATTTAAAATTGGACATACCTCTAGCTTCTTGCAATCTTCTTTTTCTTTCCTCAAAAGTGGGAATAGACCTTTTAAAGGTTACTTGTTGCTCTTCTTCATCTTCCTCTTCATTTTTCAATTTGAGTTTCTTCCTTGATTTGGTAGGTCTTGGTTTCTTTATCATAACCTTCCCCTTTTTCTTGGGAGGCTCTTCTTCTTCTTATTCTACTTCTTCTACATATTCCTCTTCTCCTTCCTCTTCTTCAATATCATCACCCTTTCCTTCTGTTAGTAGAAGAGGGAGACTAGATTTCTTGTTCTCCTTTTGAATTTTCTCAACCTTTTCTCTTCCTCTTTTCAAAGCCTGAGGTAGCTTAATTTCCAAAGAAATCCTAGTATTAGCCTCTTCATAGGTACCAAAATATGGTACCTTAGGGTCCACTAGGTGATTAACAAGATCCTCAATGATATATCTTGTGTCATCAATATTTACCTCATATCCAAAAGGTTTCCCATGCTATTCTTGGCCTAACTGCTTGAATATGCACCTTGTCACAGTCCATAAGGAAACATATATCTTGTTCATAGTCATCAACTAGCTTCTTAGATATCCTAAATCTACTTTGCATTCTTTCCTTGAATATCTCAAAATATGCATCCATGATGCCCTCAAAATTGTGTCCCATTTCAGCTATGAACTCATTGATTTGATATAAAATAGTTATATCCTTCTTCCATACCACAATACCTTTGGAAGGGAATAATTTTTTAACATAAATTATCAGACCATGTGTCAAAAGTGAGACAAACTTACATGGATTTGTCTTGGATTCTTAGATGCTCTCCATATTCTTGCTTAGCTAGTTCAGCTATAACTCGATAAGGCCAAATGATAGATTGTTCTTAACCATTTTGTACACTAAGTCCATAGCTTCACATGAAACATTGTTTAGTCTATTGGAACTATAAATTTTATAAGAAATCACATGGATTTTGAGTTTTATTTTCATTTCTATAATGCCATTCAACTTCATTCCTCTTCCATCCCACTCAGCAAAAGTCTTCTTTGCTAGCTCAACCCAACCTAGGGATTTTTGTTTTCTTTGCTTTGTTGAGCATCAAAAACCCAATAACCCTATGAATTATTTTCTTTGTTATCTAAATAGGGTGATCAAGCCAAAATTGCATGTCATGGACATGAATTAGGATAAATATAATCCATTTGATTTGGAAATCTCTTGGCATATGTAATATGGGTTAGACCCTTTATTTCCAAATACTTATACTTGGGTTTCAAACTTCCATCCACAAATAATATCTTATATGCTTGATTCATCTCAAAATTACCCAATTCCTTAATTCAACAATGATAGAATGACCAAATTTTATGAATCAAGAGTACCTTCAAAGGAATTTTCAAATGAGCTCTGATTGGGTCTAGTTCCTCTACAATTGCCAAAAATAATTTGAACGTCAGGGTTCCATGTTCAACACCTCTGATCAACATCTTGAAACCTTTATTGAGTTTTTTTTGGATGAAGATTCCATTATGCTCGGTAAAATATTGATGAAACCTTTAAAAAATTGCACTAAATCACTCTAAATGGCTTAGGGGCTTAGCAATGCTCTATTGTGGTGAAGAATAAACCTTTCAATTTCACCTTTTAACCAAAATTTATCTTCAAGAAGTCATTAATGCATCATACAACAAATAGCTCAATGATAGCCTATTCAACTCAAAATTCATAAGATGCTCGACCTTCGGTAAAAATATGCTCAGTTGGTCTTTTTGAACTTGGTATGCACCATCAACACTTAGTTGAAACTCTAAACTTTTCATTTTTATCCAATCTCAATTAGGTTTGGCAACCCAACCTTTCTCAATAAGGTCTGCCAGCCCAACCTTTCTTAGTAAAGTCTTAAGATATTACTTAAATTATTATCTAACTTGGTGATCCCAATGCATCTAAAATGCTAGTTTGGATCTTCTTATTTGCTAACTAGAACTGATATGACATGATTCCTTTGAATCATAGTTCTATTGATTTCCATAGATAACTAGTTTGAAATGGTTGAGTTACCCAACTCATTGACTTGGGTGTCAACATTTTTAGGACTTTGATTTTTATTCTCTAGAGATTTCTTTATCCATTGTTGTCTTATTTGACTTCTAATATTGCCAGCCTTTACTTCTTCTCATCTTCAACTTCACCTTGGTTCATATAGTTTCTAGCTAGATGTCCAAGTTATGTACATAGAAAACATCTCTTTGTATGGTATCTCTTCCTCATGTGAGTTCTTATGCAATTTGGTCCAATATGACCTTGCTCACCACATAAGTGACATCTACACCATGTGTTATAATCCCAACCAAATATAGCTTTCACAATTTGTTCTATTGGATTCCTTTTCTTGGTCTTGTATTTTGAAGATTTGTGCCCTTGTTTGTTTCAATCAAAACACTTTTCTTTAAACTTAGATTTCTTTGTGCATTCACTTTCTCCATTTCCTGGCTTTTTACAAGTATAGTATTTTCCACTAAATTTTGATTTCCCATTGCTCCAATACTTTTTTGATGTATGCATTTTCTTTCCACAATTATTACAAGTAGGTCTTTTTTCTTTTGAGGTCCTTGCTGAGATGATTCACTTTCATATTTCTAGCCTAATCCTTCTTTACCTTTGTATCTAAATTGAGTTTTCTTGACTAATTAATTCATGATTTCTTGAGATTTCAATATCCTCTTGTTGATTTTCCTTTCTATGCTAAGATCATTCTACAATATTTCATCCTATGTCCTCAAGTTGATAAGCTCTTGATTTTTACAGTTGATTTGATCAATCAAATATGCTTGTTGAAGAGATAAGTGATGAATTCCATTGTCCTTTTCTTCTATCTTTTTAGCTAGCAATATTTTCTCTTCTCTTTCTTTGTTCTTTTATTCCATGTCTTCATACATTTTGACTGATTCAATTTCTTATTCTCTTTTTAGCTTTCTAACTTCTTCATGAAGAGTAAGATTATTTTCAAGTAGATCTTTGATTGTTGCATCAGCTTGATCTAAAATTTTGCCTTGACAAATGTTATATATTCTTTCTTTAATGTAGAGATTGTCATTCAATTGTTTTGCTAGTTCTTTTCTTCTTTTCAAGGATTGAGAGAGCTACTCCTTCATTTTCTTGAATTCATCCATGACCAACTATAGATCCAACTTTTCATTCTCAATAGCTTTCTCTAGTCTATACACTTCCATTTCCTCTAATATTTTCCCAAGCTACTAAACTTTTGATGTGAGAACCAAAAGCTCTAATACCAATTGTTGGAAATGTATGTGGGCCTAGGTGACTAAGAGGGTAGAGGTGAATCAATATCCAATAAAACTTTAGCTTCTATTCATCAATTAATCCTTCATAAGCTATTATGATCTAATTGCATGCATGGAAAACTAAAATTAATAAAACATTCATAATAATTGACACAATATTTGGTAACCCATAAACCTTACAAATAGAAAGTATAACTAGGGTGGGGATGATAGCCACAAGCTTTATGACTATAGTATAAAGTTGGCATGTTAAGGTTTATAATTAATCACATTTAGTGATTTTCGCTATCAGGATCAATAAGGACTATTAGGTCCAGCTTATGAAAGGATTTATACAATACAATGAATTATGCACTCAATTAGGAGATTTAGCATAAGATTTTTAATTCTACCTTGTTAGAGGATTTTACCAATGCACCTATTAGTATGAACTAGTAGTTGATCTCTATTCTACAACTTGGTTTGTTATATGAGATTCTTTTGATGTAAATTGATCACCTTTATGTGATGGATGAGACTATGCTTTTCCTTATACTTCTTGTAGATTTTGTCTTGTAATTTGCATTCATTCTACTTCTTACTTGTTTCACATTCAAACTTGGATATGATAAGATGTATTACATATATACCAATCCAATTAATTACCTTCTGGAGTCAGCTACAACACCTATTTTAACAGTATTCACTAAGTTGGCTCAATGTTCTAATGTAGGTTTAAAAGACCACTTGGGTGATATTCTAACACTTGACAACACTATCAACTTAGAAAGCTTTGGCACTTAGTTGACATTGGTGCACAGTCCACATTGATCACTCAAGAGTAGGCATGAACTTGGTTAGCATTTGGTGACTCAGCGGACACTAGAGAATTCTATAAATAATGAAGGGCTCTATTGACACTACATCTTGGTCGACACTACCTTCCTTCTACTTGGTTAGCATGACTAGCTTGGTAGACACTATTAGCTTAGTTAACACTACATCCTACTTGGTTTGCATTGATGAGCTCAGTAGACTCTGTGAATCTCAGTGTTAATGGAACCAATCAAACTAATTAAGTGTTTAGTCACTAACTGACAAATGATTTGACCATAAGGTCAATATTTGTATAGTGGATATCAAAGTTCAAGTCTTGCACGAACCCATCATACGCACGTGCATGTGCTCGTGTGTGGGCACAACTATTGGATATGAGAAATGTAGCAAATGAAACAAGTACAATGAATGCACTCAACCAAACATCATGGTGGGAGAATCGATTCATCCTAAATCCCAATAAGGAAATAGTTCACCAAGCATCATAAACTCACTCAACTGGTCCAAATCTAGGAGTATGGATTTTACACAAATTCCAATGATAGAAAAGTAAAACTATGGTTAGATTGAATACTTAAAATACATTCCAAATCCACAACCAAAAAAAGTACCAAGAAATACCCAAGAAAACTAGGCAACATGTAGAATGAGGCAATGTAAATATTACTCAAAAATCAACGTTCTTTAAAATCAACAAAATTAAATCTCATTTCCCAAATGGGGATCAAACATCTAAAAATCAGATCAAATATGGGTTTCAAGCTCGCATGCAAATTTTAGTAGCATAACTCTACCAAGACTTTCTATTTAAAATGTAAAAACCCACATTTATGCATTCCTACACAACTAGGTTGAATTAGCATATGAAAATGAAGGGAACACTATTTCTCAACCCCCAACCAAATAACAATAAAAAATTGAAGCTTAAATGAAATAAAAACGTAGAAATGAAAAATTCCTACCTTGTAACCAAGAGGGAAAAGGGCAAAAATGTGACTACCAAATTCAATGAAACATTCAGAAAATGGAGATTTTCCCACTATGAATCCAACAAGACCATTCTCACATTGATTCATCTAGCTAATCTCTCCTAGTGAGCAAAATAAGAAAATATCACATAGAGGGTTTGAGCAATTTCTCTCTGAAACCTAATTCACAAGTGTATAATAAACTTTTAAAACTTTTCACACTATATTAAAATCCAATTTTCCAAATAACCTATTATATAAGAACACTTAATAACTTAATCTCTCATTTCCAATTAAATGAGGAAATTCCAATTAAATTGGAATTCAACTACACCAAATTATCCAATTATAAGATAAAGATTGAATCAAATAAATAAAATTCCTCTAAGCCATTAAATAACATTTCCTTTAATCTTTTTTATGACAACTTTGGAGTCCTAAAAACACAAACATGCTCATGGGTTTAATTACATAATGCATTATGAATCTAGATTTACAAGTTACTAGAGGGTTAAAATAACAATAAAAGATACATCACTCATACATGGATGATATTGGCTCAACATAAAAGGTCTGATCATTAACTCGATGTGCCATTATTGGGGATATAAGTCATGCTCAATATACCATAGATGAAGAAATAAGTATATAAATCATGTAATTAAGGAATCTAATTAATTTCATTTAAATCATCATTTAATTATTTCATTGTGCATAACTTACTAAAAGAGACAAGATGAACATTTGTAACACATAAATCAACGAATCCAATATTATCCTAGCATTCAACAATGACTAATTACTCAACACCAAATAAGGCCCAATAAAATACATGGTCTTAGATAATCATCCTACAATAATGTCATAAACATAAATGTAAACATGGTCAAACACCTAAGTAAATACTACTGGAGAAACCTACTCAAGTGCAATAGGACAAATAATACACAATACAACCATTGTTCACATTTTAGGGTAATCACAATATAACATCATGATAACACATCAATCCAAGTAACCACTGGTACAAACTTCAGTGAAACTATATAATACATCATAAGCTCATAAATCAAGCATAAGCATAATAAACTAGCTAATACAACAATATAAACTAAATCGCCCCAAGAGTGTAGACAACTCATGAGTCCCACTCATGATTACTCATAAAGAAAGATCATCAAGGTTGCATCCATCATGATGATTTACAAAAATCAAATTGAAGAGGTACTACAAGTTTCATATGGTAAAGCATAAGTCATAAGATGTAGTCTCCCTCTAGCCCACATGGTACCAATAAACATGGCAAACTGTTGCCAATGATCATGTTAAATCATTTACCTTGCGCATTAGAATTTATACAAGTGCTAGAATCAATTCATATAGTCCAAAAAATTAGAATCGTACCTTCTAATATATTACTTAGAGCATATTTAAATATCAACAAATTCATTGCACTTTCCTTAGTACAAGTGCTATTTTTAGAACTATTCAAAAGAAGAGCACAAATCTTAGGATGGAAACTCTTAACACTTAAAATTAATGATTTTGGGATATCTTTTTTGGCAAATTTGTTTGATACATGATCCTACACTCATCCCTAAAATTTTGAGATATTGCACTCAATAATATTGACCCAAAATTAATCCTTCAAAAATATATTTAAAACTATTCAACTTCACTTGAGCTATTTTGTTGGTTGAAATAGGCACAATTCCTATTGAGGTCATTACTAGAATACATCCTTTTAGATATTTTAAAATACTTGGCAAATAAGAACAAATAATTGGCCCAATATTGTTTTTATAGATGTATTGGGTGAAAGAAAGAAGACCTAGGTGAAACAAATATGTAATTGGGTGATCAAGGGAACATTTACATGAATTTTTTTCCTAATAAGAGTAAAGAAATAATTACTTATGAACTTGAAAAGTATCAAAATGCTATGCAAACATGTAGCTAAGAAATTTCACAGGATATATTGACTAAGGTGCTTGGCAGAGAGAAGAAGTGGTACCTTGAAGAATGTAAACCCAATATGTAACATTAACAAAAGGCCTTTATAGAGGCTCACACCCTTTGGAGGTCAAATATTCTCATCACCTAACTGAGCCCAAATTCACACTATCTCTAATGTAAAATACGAATGTGGAAGATTATATCTTGAATTTTGCAAGAACTATAGAAATTGAATATTACTTTATTTATGGGTGCAAATATTTCTATATCATCAATGCCAACAATATAAATGGTATAACAAGATATTATTTTCAACAAAAAAGGCAAAAAATTAGGTAAAGAGATTGGGATGACTTCTTATCAAGATAAGATCAACACTTCAGAGAGCAAAAATAATATGGTCTATTATCTCATAGACTTTATTTTTCTTCAATGATTAAAGTCTTATATTCTATTCCATTATATTTGGTTCTCAAATCTAAATGAAAAGTCATGGTTAAGCTTTCTTGAGCTGGAGTAGTACAAAGATGGGTGAACTCTTAGGAAGTCTCATTGCTTCACTTAGTTGATCAGTGTCCAATAGTTGAACTCCCACTTGTGAATATATTATCCTCGATTACTATTCCTATATGTCTAGTGTACAAATATTATTCTTATGTGTACAATTGTTTGGGTAGCAATGTATATGCATTAGAATATTTAATATTAATATAATTTTCCTTATCATAAATATAAAAGGTGAGCACAATAAATGCCTTATGTTTTCCCATAAAACATTTGAGATTTTCAAAAGGTCTATGTTCAACTATGTTCAATAAATAGTTATATCTTATATAATAATGGTTGAAATAATGGTCATTTTGTATATAACACATATTTATGATAGTAATAAGTATTCAGTCTATTTAAGTAGTATATATGATATATTTTATATAAAAATATAATTTTCTACTAATAAAAAATAATATATTTTAATTCAAATAGTACATGTTTTATATTAAGTTTATGTCAAATATTTTAAAAGTCATTTTTGTGACATGTTTTTCTAGGTGTTCTTGTTGGAAACTTACTAGCTTATACATACCTATATATATTACGCCAAGAGTAATCGTTCTTGAGGCACCTATTTTCATTAAATTCAAGGATTTATTTCTCTCAATTGGGATTTATGAAAATAGGTGCCTCGAGAATGATTACTCTCAACATTTTATATATATATATATATATATATATATATATATATATATATGTATGTATGTATGTATGTATGTACATACATATATATGTATCTACATACATATATATATGTATGTATGTATGTATGTACATACATATATATGTATGTACATACATATATATGTATGTATATATATGTATATGTATGTATATAGATATATATGTGTGTGTGTGTGTGTGTGTGTGTGTGTGTGTGTGTGTGTGTGTGTGTATATCTATATATATAAGCTAGTGGCAATCACGGTGCAACAAGATAAGTATTTTTAATTTTCTATAAGGTTAGTGTCGAATTATTTATTTATTTTTAAATATAGTTGTATAAACTTACTATAAAATTGTAGTAGTATAAACTTACTATAAAAGTATTCTTCAACATTTTATTTTTTAATTGTATATATGGTGTTTATTTGCATCACTTTAATTTAGTTTTATTTTAACCATATTGTTACGTAAAATGTTATATTTAAGAGTAGAGTTATAGTTAGGGTTAGGGTTAAGGTTAGGACTATTGTTAGGGTTAGGGTTAGGGTTAGGGTTAGGGTTTTAATTAGACATAGCATTAGGATTAGGGTTACAATTAGAGTTAGAGTTAGGGTCAGGAGTAGAATTACAATTAGATTTAGGGTTAGCGTTAGGGTTAGAGCTAGGGCTAGTTTTAGGATTACGATTTTAGTATTACAACTCTTTTTAGGGTTATAGTTAGGGTTAGGTTTAGAATTAGAGTTAGTGTTAGGGTTAGGGTTAGGGTTAGAATTTGGGTTACAAATTTAATTAGGGTTAGAATCAAAGTTAGGGTTAGGGTTAGAATTAGAGTTGGGGTTTGAGTTAGATCTAAAGTTAGAATTGGAATCAGAATAAGGGCTAGAGTTAGAGTTGAAGTTAGGGTTATAATTAGGGTTAAAATTAGGGTTAGGGTTAGGATTAAAATTAGATCTATAGTTAGAGTTAGAGAAAGGGGTAGAGAAAGGGTTAGATTTAGGGATATGGTTAAGGTTAGGTTTATATTTAGAGTTACGGTTGTATATAGAATTACATCAGGGTTAAGGTTAGGGTAAGGGTTTGAGTTAGGGTTAAGGTTATGGTTAGGGTTTTAGTCTAGACTAAAGTAAGGGTTAAGGCTAGGGTTAGAGTTTTGAGTCAGGGTTAAGGTTAGAGTAAGGATTAGGGTTAGGGTTTTAATAAAGATTAAACCAAGGATTAGGGTTGGGATTAGAGTCTAGTTACGGTAGAGTTAGATTTACAGTTAAGGCTAGAGTTAGGGGTGAGATTATGGTTAGGATTAGGGTTAGTGTTAGGATTAGAGTTAGGGCTAAGGTTAGGATTGGAGTTAGAGTTAGGGTTAATTTTAGGGAAAAAATATGATTTAGGATTAGGGTTATAGTTTGAGTTAGGGGTGGATAGAGCATAGGAATTATGGTTAGGGTTAGGGTTAGATTTAGGGTTTGAGTTTGAGTGAGGGTTTCAGTTAGGATTAGGGTTAGAGTTTTGAGTTAGAGTTAAGGTTAGATTTAAGGTTAGGGTTACCATTATAATAGGGTTAATGTCCAATTATGGTAGAGTTAGATTTAGGGCTACAGATAGAGGTAGGGGTAGGATTATAGTTATAGTTAAGGTTAGGGTCAGAGTTAGAGAAAGGGTTAGGCTTAAGGTTATTGATAGAGTAACGTGTATATATAGAGTTAGGGTTATATATAGAGTTAGCATTAGGGTTAAGGTTAGTGTAAGGGTTTGAGTTAGGGTTAAGGTTAGAGTTAGGGTTAGGATTACAATTAGAATCTAATTATGGTAGAGTTAGATTTACAGTTAAAGTTAGATGTAGGAGAAGGGTTAAGGTTAGTGTAAGGATTAGAATTAGGGTTAAGGTTAAGATTAGATTTAGGGTTGTATATAGAGTTACATCTAGGTTAAGGTTAGGGTAAGCATTTGAGTCAGGGTTAAGGTTAGAATTATGGTTAGGGTTAGGGTTTTAGTCAAGATTAAAGTAAGGGTTAAGGTTAGGGTTAGAGTTTTGAGTGAGGGTTAAGGTTAGAGTTAGGGTTAGGGTTAGGGTTAGGATTAGAGTCCAATTATCTTAGAGTTAGATTTACAGTAAGAATTAAATTTAGGGTCAGAGTTAGGGGTAGGATTATGGTTAGGGTTAGAATTAGGATTAGGGTTAGTGTTAGGACTAGAGTTATGGTTAAGGTTAGGATTGGAGTTAAGGTTACAATTAGAGATAGCCGTAGAGAAAGGGTTAGGGTTAGGGTTAGGGTTAGGTTGAGGGTTAAAATATGAGATAGGTTTAGGGTTATAGTTTGAGTTAGGAGTAGACAAAGCATAGGAATTATGGTTAGGATTAGGGTTAGATTTAGGTTTTGAGTTTGAGTCAGCATTTTAGTTAGGGTTAGGGTTAGAGTTTTGAGTCAAGGTCAAGGTTAGAGTTAGGATTAGGCTTACCGTTACAATTAGAGTTAAAGTCCAATTATGGTAGAGTAAGATTTAGAGCTACAGTTAGAGGTAGGGGTAGGGTTACAATTATAGTTAGGGTTAGGGTTAGAGATGGAGAAAGGGTTAGGCTTAAGGTTATTGTTAGGGTTATGTTTATATATAGAGTTAGGGTTATATATAGAGTTAGCATCAGGGTTAAGGTTAGCATAAGGGTTTGAGTTAGGGTTAGAATTAGAGTTAGGGTTAGGATTAGAGTTAGAGTCTAATTATGGTATAGTTAGATTTGTAGTTAGAGTTAGGGTTTTAGTATTAGGATTAGAGTTAGGGTTAAGGTTAGGATTAGAGTTAGGGTTAGGGTTAGGGTTAGGGTTAGGGTTATATATAGGGTTAGAGAGAGGGTTTGGATTAGGGTTGAGGTTAGGATTAGGTTTAGGGTTAGAGCATGAGTTTGAGTTAGGGTTAGGGTCATAGTTTGAGTTACAAGTAAACATAACATTAAAATTGGGGTTAGTTTTAGGATTTGTGTTAGAGCTAGAATTAGAGTTAGAGTTAGAGATATAGTTGGAGTTAGAGTTAGAGTTAGAGTTAGAGTTAGAGTTAGAGTTAGAGTTAGAGTTAGAGTTAGAGTTAGAGTTAGAGTTCAAATTAGAGTTTGGGTTAGAATTAGGGTTAGGGTTAGGGTTAGATTTTTTAAATAGATTTAATGTTACAATTAGGGTTTGAATTAGTGTTAATGTTAGAGTTAGGGTTAAGGTTGGAGTTTTCAGTCAAGTTTAAGGTTAGAGTTAGGGATAATATTAAAGTCCAATTATGGTAGAGTTAGATTAATGGTTAGAGTTAGGGGTAGGGTTATATATAGAGTTACATCAGGGTTAAGGTTAGGGTTCAAGTTTGAGTTAGGGTTAAGGTTAGAGTTAAGGCTAGGGTTAAGGTTTTAGTCAACATTAAAGTTATTATTAGGGCTAGGGTTAGAGTATAATTATGGCAGAGTTAGATTTAGAGTTAGAGTTAGATTTAGGGTTAGAGTTAGGGGTAGGGTTACACTTAAGGTTAGGGTTAGTGTTAGGATTAGAGTTAGTTTTAAGGTTAGGGTTATGATTAGGGTTAGGGTTAGGGTTAGGGTTAAGGTTAGGATCATAGTTAGGGTTAGGGTTAAGGTTAGAGTATAATTATGGTAGAATTAGATTTATAGATAGAGTTAGATTTAGGGTTAGAGTTAGGGGTAGGTGTAGGGTCAAGGTTAGGGTTAGTGTTAGGATTAGAGTTAGGGTTATGGTTAGGGTTAGGGTTAGGATCAAGATTAGGATTAGGGTTATGGTTAAAGTTAGGATCATAGTTAGGGTTGGAGATAGGGGTGGTGAAAGAGTTAGGGTTAGATTTAGGATTAGTTTTAGTGTTAGAATATAAGTTAGGGTTAGAGTCTAAGTTACAATTAGGGTTATAGTTTGAGTTTGGGGTAGACAAAGCATTCAAATTGTGGTTAGGGTTAGGGCTAGGGGATAAAGTAGGACTATGATTACAGTTATGGTTAGTGTTGCATTTAGAGTTACATTTAGGAGGGTAGCTTGTTCTTGTTAGACATGCCTCTTAGCATTATAGAGCAATATAAGGATTACAGTGTTCCTTAAGTACTTTTATAATTTTAGTAGTTACATTTATAAATAGACCATTAGTTAATGTTAATTATGCTTAGCAAGAATAGTGTACAATGAAGGGCTAGTAAATGTTATTAAGGTAATGATTACACTTAAAATGAGTATAAAATGAATATTATACTTTAGCATAGGTTAATAGTTAGAAATAGCACATCAATTTTATATATAATTTAATGATCAACATATTAATGATATATTTCATGTGAACAATTTAATATTACAAACACAAAGGTTAAGGAAAAATGTTTCAAATATTTGCAAGTATAGTTGAGAAGAATTTCAGCTAAAAAGTTAAATCATTTATTTATTATTTTGATACATAGATGAAAGGAGAACGATATCTCCTAGTACAATTATTTAGATCAAGTAATAAGTGAAAAAATGAAAGATGTGAAATCATAATGTGGACCACATGTATTGTTCTCCATAATGATGTAAGTACATCACATATTCTTCAAAGATTAAAATCATATTATGACCTTTGTTTGTAATATGATTGTCATAGACCTCTTTCATCATAGGTGAAAATGCATCTACTTTTGCAGATGTGTTACGTACATATTTGGCAACATCTTCCATCACCATTATCTCTATCTCTTGTACATGATCAATTGATAAAGCTACATTCTCAAGTGCTTTTACCATAGTTGTACAACATTATTTAATTATTCATGCACATATCTAAATTCTATCTCAAAATAATAATTTGATCCTATAGAAGAAGTTGGGCTCATGTTGAAAATGCTTGACTATCTATCAGAGGTTGTCATGCCTGAAAAAAATCATGGAAAACAATTTAGAAAGCATTAGTACCAATAGAAAAGAAGAACAAATGTATACTTAATCAGAGGGATATAAATTTTAAATCAATAATGGTTTTCAAAAAACATAAATAGGTCACTTAGTATAATCAAGTGTGGAGAAAATGAATATAAAAACCAAATTGTATTAAAATTTGTAATGAAATTTTTGGTATGGAAACATGGTAATATTATGACCTTTCATGGATAGTGAAGAATAGACAAACATACTTTTCAAATATTGAGTAGCAATGTATAAGTTGAAAGTCATGAATCATAATCATTATGATTTATTTCAATCGAAGAAGGTCTTTATAATTTTAATTAATGTTATAGCTACCTTAATGTGAGGACCCAATTGATGGTCATAGTTAAATTTACAAATTAGAGAATTAGTATAATGAAATTTAAGCCTAATCATTCTTGCAACCATCAAAATGTGTAAATAATAACGTTATAATGTTGCATTGAGCATATCCAATTATAGTTGTCATTAACTTTGGAATATAAACTATCAATGTAATAATAAGAATAACAACATAATAGTTCATGATGATGATAATATAATGTAGTAGAACAAATAAATCTTTATTGTTAACAATATGTTTGAAAAAATCAATGATTTTCAAGACTTCTCAGTCTACATTCTTCTACTTTTCTCTTTGAAAGTTATTTCCCAATTTTTATTTTCTCATAGAGATCATATGTAAATGGTGTTGTTATCCTCAAACCTTCTAATGACTTAACACAAGATATGGCCATAGATGTCAATCCTACTCTTTCTCTTGGACCAATGTCAATTGTGGCTTTTGAAAGAGTTAGCCCTTGAGATTTGTGAATAGTCAACGCCCATGCCAACCTTAATGGTAGTTGGCAAGTCCTACCCCTATGCAATGGAGCTATTGGTTTGGATGATGATCACCAAATGGTACTCTAGAATAATTATCAAATTAAATTGTAACATATGTTGGTGGCTCAGGTGGAGCAATTCTTGGTTTGTAGACAATATTTTTGATAAATCCCAATAATCCATTCACAGATCAGTTTCTATCTATAGTTTTGTAGTCAACATTACTCTTGCATTGTTACTGATCAATAACTTAGTGTCAAGTTCTTTGCTTGATAAATATTCATTTCTATTACCATTCCTTGACTTGGTTGCAAGGCTACATGCAACTGGATGTCTTAAAGATTACAACATCCTCATGTTATGGTTATGAACATTGTCATTTGTAGAGAATAAATGCACTATCTTATCAAAATAATCATTGCTTACAACATCTAATCTTATAGGTGTTCATGTCATGAGCAAGTTCCAGTCATCTATTTGTGGATTTTCATCTCTCACATTTGTGAGAAGCTAACAAAATCTTTGTTGTTGGATATTTTCTCCATTTTGCCTAAATACTTTATCTAGTGTAACCACTATCTTGAATTCCTATCATAATAACTTTACCCACCTATTGCTATCATATGTTGGTCTATCATTAATAGGAGGTAATTGCCCCAAATAACCAACTAAAATAATAGATACACCTGAAAGATAGTTGAAAATTTTTAAGTTACATACATAAAGTAAAATCAAAAGATATACATTCTATATGACCAATGTTAATAAGTATTAAGAGATATTAATAATACCATGTGTTGTAAGGAAAGCAATACTATATGAGCAATGTTAATAAGCATTAAGAGATATTAATAACACCATGTGTTGTAAGGAAAGGGATACCTCCAAAGCTTGTGTTTGCTTTATGCAGGAAGCCTTGTCTAAGTCAACTATCTATATTTTTCAGCATATTCTAGCCAATGAAGCTCATTTCATTAATCAAAATATATTTGATATTTTCCATCTCTTGCTGAAAGCTTGTAAGTTTTGTTCCTTGTAGTTGGGAAAAATATGTAATTGGAATCTACAACTTTGAATGAATGGTAGATGCTCCTATATTGAAAGTTGCAACTCTAGTTGGTGTAAGCAATAGAAGTAGAGAAGGATTTTTCATCAATGCCATCTAAAGAGATTGATTGATGGCATCAATTAGATAAAACTTTCACGTTCCCATTGTTCCTTGAATTATCATAAATAAAGGATTTCCCACTTGATTGCCATGGTAGTGTGTCAGAATAATATCAACTACCTTTTGTTTCTTATGACTGAGAGTTGTAAAGTTGATGCACTACAAAATGTCATCATACATAAGACATTCATGCTTTTTCATTTCAGTTGTGAATTTTATTTCTTGGATTGTCTCCTCTTCAATTTGATATTCACTACACCAATTTGTATTTCTATCAATATCTCTTCTTCCCAACATGTCAATTTCAAAAACTGACATATGTTGACCATGGTGTAACCCAGATATTATTTCCCACTCATGTTCTATAGTATTTTCTTGAATGGCTCCATTATCTTCTATCTCTGAATCACTTGAAGGTTCATCATTTTGTGCATGTTCTTGCCTTTGGACATGCCAAGGATTATAGTTGAATGAGTCCCAATTTGCTACTATAGTATCATCATCATGACCAATGTCTCTCTCAACATTATGAAAAGGTTTGTATAGTATCAACTCAAACAAAAAAAAGTCCATCCATTTATCAAAATCTCATAGAGGAATAGTAAAATAACTAGGAAAAACTATAACAATAGCTACTTTCTTTCTTGGGCCCCATTTATTATCTCCTCTTCTTTTAGGATTATACATTCAGGACCTTGTTGCATTAATCCAACTAATACCTTCCATACAAAGTGGTCTTGTTTTATAACCATCAACAAAAGATTTTGTGAGTTCTTCTTTATTTCCATCATCATTGATTACCATGGGTTTGAAAACTTCATGTGAGACATTTAGATTAACAAACTTTTTGCTACACTCCACCAATAGAAGTTCTAATAACATATGACATGTTTCTTGAGCTCTAATATCTCTTTCTACAACTATCTCAATTAAAAGATTTCTATATGCCCATGATGCTAAATCATCAAGATTTTCAAGATTTAAAAGATGCATCAACATTTGTTGATATGTTTCAGAGATTCTCTCTACTTTTGTGGCATACTTTGCAAATATATTTGATAACTCCATGTCTTGAAAGTATAGGTTGCCAATCAAAATTGGGCCTCCACAATTGTAGTATGTACCAATTGTGTGTATTAACTCTATCATCATTCTTGCTTGTTCAATTTTGTTCTCACCCAAAGCTGCATTGGTGTATAAATTTGATCCCTCCAAATTTAATTGCCAGGGAGAATTATACTTGAAACATTGGTAAATACATATGTTGTTAACCCAACTTATTGAAAAAGGTGAAATAGTTAATTTATACATAATTTTATTCAATTTGATTAACCTGCAAACCATTCATTCTCTTTTTTATGGAGGCATGCTCCCTCCTTACAAACTATGTATCTTTCAGCACAATTGAGTATATGTTTGTAATCTTGATCTATACCCATCTTAGCAAGTTGTGTTCTATTCTTGAGGCATGGATGCTGACCAAAATTCGAGAAGACCTATAAATGATAAATCATATATTATTATATTGGATAGAGTTTAGAAACACATATTAATATTTAACTCATTTACAATATGAAACTTACATGTATATTTCTTTGATGCAGATCAAGTCTAGGGTTTCATGCATGAATAATGGAGTCAAAATATCTCTTTACACTTTTATATTCATCTTCATTTGACCAATTAATAGTATTCATATTTGGTGCCCCTTCGAGCCATAAGAAGTTGTGAACATGATGTGAACCATGATGTTTCCACTCATATCTACACCAAAAGTCCCTTACTTTGATACCTTTTTCAATTATTTCTTTCCTGAACATTGTATTCCTTAAGTGCATGTAATAAGTAACTATATGTGGATAGTCAATGATATTTTTCCTTCTCCATTTTTTAGCCTCTCGTGGATCATCAAGTGGTGTACCAAGCATTAGTGCATGTAAATCAAGCCATTGCATATCCGCTACACTTAATGTGAAGAAAATTGTAGGTGTGCCAAGTTGGTCAAGTAAGTCAATTAATTCTACTTTACATTTTACCCAATATGATCTTGTTCCTCTTAGACTTTTTATGAACTGCATTAGCCTATTAGTGAGATTATTACATGGCATATTGTCCATATGTTCATGCAATTCATTAATAGTAATTGGCAATTCTTAAAAGATCCTTTTTGCAAAAATAGATGTTGAACTTTGTGCACGATGTCTCATTACCATGCTCTGCACAAAATATGTAAACCATGGATGTTTTCCAAAGTGATGATCCCTATATTTGATCAAATTCTTTACAATTTCATGCAAGTATACTCATTTCTTTCTAGGCTCTAACCAATCACAACTTCCATCTAGAAATTATGTTGGGAAAGCTATATCCAGCAACCTAGATGTGACATACTCATTGATAGGTGATGCACCTATAGATGGCCACTCAATTAAAGTAGACAAAAATACATAAAGATTACTAATCCAAGCATGAATTAATTCCATTTCCCTTTGAACATTAGGTGACCTTGAAGCGATAGATTTTGTGTGCTCAATTATATTACCTTTGTCTGTCTCCATGAGAGGACCTAGGAATACAAATTCATTTGCATTAGAATCAAACTCCATGTGCACTATCTTTAATCTATGAAAAATATTCTCATCCATATTTATAGGCAGGTCATTAAGAACACTTTCATCTATCCTAACATCAACATAAAATTTATCATTTTCAACTTTGTATTTCAATGCTCTATAAACACAATCCCTATTCATAGTAAAGTTATATCATGTACCACATTGATCCCTTCTTTGAAAAATAATGATTGATAAATGATCAACTATGTGTGGCAAGACTTTTGATAAATGTTCAACATGCTGAAGAAAACTAATGGTATGTCCTTTATACTTATATTGACTGCCAATTGCATGTATAATTTGCAATATAGGGTTTACATGTGCAATCAACATCTCTTCAACTTGAGTTAAATTTGCAAGATCTTGTGGTTGAAATCCCGGACCTATATTATTTGAAGATGAAAACCTATGAATTCCTATCTCTTAATGACACCTATTTCATATTGGACCCTCATTGGTGTGATATACTTTCATTCTTGCATATGACTCCTAACAAACATAACACATATTTGGTATTTTCAAACTATCTATCTAATATCTAAACTGCATTTGGAATCTTCTAAATTCTGATTGAAGCATACCATTTGGGTTGGGCATGTTTTCTCTATAAATTTGTAATTCTAAATCAACATGTATGTCACTTCCATGTTTTAGTGTTTTTGGTACACCTTCTATGGATGACAAGTGTACATTCTCAATATTTAGTTGATTGTTTGTATTTGGAGGATGGTTATATATGTAACTTGGTTGGGCTTGAGGATGTTGAACTTGGCAGCTTTGTGCATTTTTAGTAAGGGCCCTCTCAAAAGTACATTGGTGATGGTTTCTCTCTACATTTTCTAGATCTAGATCTTTAGTTTCTAGTTGTTCAATCGTTGTTCTACACTTCTTCTGGCATATCTTTGCCTGGGCCCTTCATTTTCTGTTACTCTTTGTTTTCTCTTTTAGGTTATGTTTTTTGTTCTTGTTCACATCTATGATATTCTCTATGATAATCTCTTTGATACTATCTTTGGTATTCTCTCCTTTCCTCCTCCATCTCAAAATTCAACCGAGGTCTCACCATAGCTAGTAAAAAAACATTAATGAAGTAACTTATATTTATATATATATATATAGATGACAATTATTTCACGAATAAAAATTATTGCATGTGAATTAAATTTTTTATATAATGTATGCTTGAATGAAGATAAATAACATTGGAAAAGTAACATATGTTTGTATATAAATGAGAAATACACAAAGAATGAACCTTACTATTACAATGTGGAAAAAAAATTGAACAAAATTATTGTGCATGTAGATCAATGAGATTATATAAGCATCAAAATGTATGCATAGAGTATCCATAAATGGAGAGAAACATTGGAGACAATTTATTAGATTGTTAAAAAATACATTAATAAAGAACAAAAAAGAGCATGAAGAATGTTTTTTTTTTTAAATTAAATTAAAATATTTATGGAAGTGTATACTTTGATTATAAAATATACAACATCAAGATAAATAGTCACAAAATATTATTACATCATGGAAATCAATAATCTTATTTATTACATCATTTTATTACAATATAGATAAGTACATGATGTTGTATTTTATAATACAAAATACCTTGATACTAAAAATAATAGGAAGTCCACTTTAGAAGATAGTGAATGTTCGCTTTTTAATAGAGTAGAGTACTTGCCAAAACATATGTGGTTCTCCACACAAAAAAAGAATGAAGAGCATATTCAATATCACTGCCTTAATATCCACCTTTTGTTAACCCGATCATGAGATCAACACAAGCAAGCTTGAGAATAGGCTTCAAGAGTTTGGGTATGTGGAAAGTAGATTTCAAAAAATTGTTGTTGACTTAGTGGGGATTGAAACTTGTCAACAACCATGTTAGACCACCAATAATCGTTCTCAAAGACACCTACAGCCAAATCTGATGGAATGTATCCTAGTAGTGAAACAATTAGTGGTGTAGGTCTAATATGATTAAAAAAAATATCCTCTATAAGAGGTTCTCGAGTCAACTCATCTATAATAAAATGATCATACTGAATAACAAATGTTGGCCTTTGAGCATTTTCTACTCAACCTATTACAATGCCAAGGAACCATGCTCCCTAGAAGCCATCATCATCACAACAAGCTTCCACTTTTATTCCATAGTTAAAATTCATGATGTGCACCTTTAACATAAATAGAGTACATAAAATCTTTTCAATCACATGTATTTAGTTCAAAATAAGAGTATAAAGAAAAAAGTTAGTATTGAAATATGAGTTAAAAAATTACATTCTAATGTTTGAGAAAAAAGTACATTTTAATGTTAAAAAATGATGACATTGTCTTAGAAATTTGAAACATTAGATTTATTTATGCATAAAATTTATACTGTAATATTTGAAAATGATAGCATTGCCCTCCACATTTCAAACATTAAATTTATTTATGCATAAAAATGACATTCTAATATTCTATGAAAAATTACATTCTAATGTTTGAAAATGGTGGCATTGTGTTCTACAATTCAAACATTAAATTAATTTATGCCTAAAATATATTTCAATAAAAGTCTCAGCAATATAATATTAGAAAATGGTAGCATTGCCTTCCACTTTTCAAACATTATTGCCTAAAACTTAAATGGAAATAATATGTAAACATTAATCTAAATAAAATTAGTATTGTAAAGCTAAACATTACTCAAAATCTAAATAGTACTCTAAACTAAAAGAGTATTATAAATGGAAATAGTAATGTAAATCTAACAAATAATATAAATATATCTACTTTTATATATCAAAATACCAATCTAAATAAAATACAATCATAATTCAAAATAAATTTTAAAAATTCAACTAGAAACTTACTCTTGTATTTGATGTGACTCTTGAATCTTGATCTCCAAATTCGCAATTTCGTTCTCTAAGTTTTTGAACTCTTCTTCAGCAACCTATAATCTTTCACAAAAAATCTATATTCTACTCACTATCTCTCTTTTCTATCCTACACAAACTCTCCAAAAAAAATATTCTAATCTCGTACTATCTATAAATGCAATCTCTGTTTGCACCAAAAGAACTAAATGGAAACATTCTTATATACTGAATGAAAGAAACTCTTCCTCTCCCCACAAAATCTTTTCCTCTCCATCCCCATGAAATATTTGCATGGCATTGAATAGGTAATAATATAAAATGTGTTAAACAAAAATACAAAAAAATAATAATAATTTAAAAATGCAAAAACAAAAAAAAGAATTTAAAATGCAGCGTGTGGAAAGGAATAAAAAACGTTGCATGTGGCGGTGCCATGTAGTCCCCCTGCTCCTCACTCACCTCACATTAGTAGTTACTATCACTACTGACAATGATAGTAATAGTCGCCACTGACATATGTTAGTAGTGGTAATTACTATCGCAATTAGCAATGACAATCTGTTGTCGCCCACCACATGCAGTGTATAACCCCCGTAGTGGGTTTAAAACATTATGTATTATTTTTATTTTTATTTTTTTTAAATAATTTGTAAATTTTAAATTTTAAATTTTTTTAGTTTAATTTTTTTTAAATTATTTTTTATTTTTCATTAAATATCAATATCTTTATTATTAAATTATTAAACAGGTGGTCTTTAGTAAACTATTTTTTTATTAGTTTTACTTTTGTATTTTAAGTAATTAATATGGGCTTAAGGAGGAATTTTGGGTCTTATTAATCTGAGCATGCCATTTGGCTTTCTAATATTTGACCACCTACTATTTTGGGCCTATTATTTTGGATTTACTTTAGATTCATTTAGATTTGTGTTATTTGAGCTAGTTATTATTTTGGGAATGTTTTTATTTTATTTTATGATTTAAACATTTGTAACCACTCTTGGTTCTTTTTTATTGATGGAGAATTTTTTTGGCATATTCTCATGTTGGGCATTTGTGTTGCCATTGTATAGAATGCCTCTCTGTGTAACAATTAGAACAATTATTGTTTTGTTATTGATGTCAAATTTATGGATGCAACATATTGCTACCTAATCTAAATGTCATATCTATTTAATTGATGAAGAGGATTTCAGAAGTTACTCATAACTATAGCACCTAGAGAAAAGGTTGAAGTAATGAAAACAAAGCTACAATGGACATTTGATTAGATAGACTTTGATAAAGAAAAGTAATTGTTTATGTCAAGAAAGCTAAGCTAAGCTAAGAAAAAGAGTAAAATATTAAGGAGTGCCAAGTAATGATAGTGTCAACCAAGCTACAGTTAGTGTCAAGAAAATCTAATATTGAGTGATCATTAGCATTGACGGAGAAAGTTAGTTGATGTTGAGCTAGAAATATTTACAATGACCGAGTATTTCAATGTTGACCAAGTATCATAATTTAGAGATTGTTAAGTGACAATAAGAGAACAAAATTCAAATAAATCATAATATCAAGTTGACTTAGTTGATTTCTTGTGAGATGTAAAATGTGTTGAAGATAAGATTGATGAGTTGGATCATTAAATTTGAGGAGGTAATTAGGTAAAGACCTAACAGATAGATTCTAGAAAATTTTCTAGAGGATGATCAAGAAGATAAACAGATATATTGAATCAAATTGAATCTTATCATAAACCCTAAGATCTATAGTCGATGTAGAAAATGGTAAAGCACAAATTGCCTATTTAAGGAGATATAGAACCAAACATTTGGTGGCATATCTATTCAAGCCAAGTCAAGTCAAGCCAGTGTGTGTATGAGTGAGTTTGTATGTGAAGAAAGGCACACAGAGAAAGGTTGATCAGAATCACACAAGTGTATGAATGGGAAGCTAAAGGAGAAAGATTGCATATATAATGTTGTTATTGATAAGTGAATTAGAGTAGAAGGCTTAAGTGTTGATGAGAAGAGTGGACTAATTGCTTGAAAGGTGTCCAAGTAGATCAAGATTAGAGATGATAGTGAAAGGCTTATCAATGAACCAACATAAGGACTGAATAGAGATTTGAACCATAAAAAGTGAGTTGTAGTCACATAGATCAAACCTACTATTTTCTTTTTTATCATTTTATATAGTTTGTATTGAAATCCTTTCAATAGAGGTTGACGTAATAGTCATTTGAAGACTTAACATTCTATGTAAATCCTTTAATTAGATGACATTCTAAATGGAATGATCAAAGTCCTCTGACAAGGCCACTCCTAATAGGGTGATTAAATCCTCTAACCATGTCACATTCAACAATGTGTTTTGTAATCTTTAACAGCGTTGGCTCCTAATAAGCTCACTTCAAAAGAGTGAAAAAGAGTGACATGTTGCCAATGGTTTTTCTCAAATAGGGTTTCCATGTAAAATCCTAATGTCAAACTGTGATAAATGTTTACATTTGATAAGGTTTCCATTATGCAATACAAGTCATATTTATGATAGTTTTACAGTATAGACTGAGCAATAGCAGGATAAGTAGAATAGTAAAGTGTTGAATGTTTAATTGTTCAAGTGGTACATATAGACCTTAAGTAAATGATTCACCCACCCTCCCTCTTATTTATTCTAAAAATTTCTAATGGTTCTACTTTAATGATTTGTATGATGAGTCACACCTTCAAATCATAGTCTTAGGCAGTTAAGTGTCCATTTTACATGTCTAGAAAAATGAAGAACTTCCAATATTTCATGCAACAACTACATGTTGATGAAGTTATCCCTCATAACTATTGGTCCCTCTCCCCTAGATGTAATATGTGCTAAGTGTTGCATTAATTCTCATGAAAGATGGATTCTTGTGAACTACTACTTATGAGCATAGGTCAACGAGTTTGATGAGTAACAACTACATAGTTGAATCTTGATAAAAATATCATAATTTCACCTTCTATTGAAAAAATATCATACTTATCATTTTATGGTCTTAAGGGATTTTATAATGAATGGTTCATAAGGCATAGCACCTATTGAAAGCTTTGGAAATGAGGTTGCAAACAAAGTAGGTTTAACCTTAGATAAAACTCTTAGGTTAAGATTACTTAAGTTAAAAGTACTAAGATTAGTGACTTCCCAAGAAGTTTTGGTATTGTAGTTCTATAAGCGTCACTTAGATGCAATGAGTACCAAGTGTTTCATCCATTCTCATAAGAGGTGGGTTCTTATGAACCCCCAATCATGAAATATGAGTCAACAAGTTTAATATATAAACCACATACTTGAATCTTGATAGCAATATTACAATATGATTTATTATGGAAAAATATCTACTAGTTATCAATTGATAAACTTGAGAGACTTTATAATAAAGTCTTTATAAGGTACGATACTTGATGAAGGTTTTACAAGTAGTATTGTGAAAAAAATGGTGTTAACTTTGGAGGAATCTCCATGGTTAAACATTCTTGAGATGGAATAGTAGTGGGGTGGGTGAGCTTTCAAGAAGTATGAGAGCTTCCTTTATGTGAACATCACCTAGATGTAATGATTGAGAAATATTTCATTCATTCTCATGAAATATAGGTTCTTGAGAACCACTACCCATGAAATATAATTCTATAAATTTAACTCAAAAACTATAATGTTGTTCATTTGTATAATGATATCACAACAATTGATTAAAAACACAACCATGTGAAATAAATTGTTACTTTGATAAATTTAAATTTTCAACAAGCCACTTGGATGCAACTTTATTAGTTCTTTCCAAACTGATAATATCATTTAGTTTTTTTTTTTTATTAATTCAACCAATCAAATAGAGAATTTCTTTCTTTAGACAAAGTTTATATAGTTTGATTTTATTTTATATTTTAATGATTATTAAAACTAGTATTTATTTGTCTTACTATTAGCTTGTACTAAAAATAGTATAAATTTTTTAATTTTCCTAGTAAATTATTAATTTGTATTATCCATTATAAAGTTTAAAAAGAACATATTTGTATTAAATCATGCAAAGTGCAATAAATAGTTTTAATAATGTTACCAAATTATGCATGATTCAAAATGCAATTGCACAAATTAAGCAAATAATTGAAGGGAAGATCCCAAGTTTTCAATTTTTTAGAGCTTCTAGATGTTGTTTTCTTTGAAATATTTAATTATTAATATTTCCAATTTTGATGGGTTTTATATCAATATTTATCTTATTAATTAATATTGATATGTAGATAATTATACTATTTTACTCTATTTTATTCATCAAGGAATGAGTGTATGTGTATATTTGATGTTCACGGTCATACTTATTAGAATTATTGTAATGTTTTTTTTTTCTATTTTTACAAAAATATTGGAGATGGATTGGCATAGAGGGTGAGGTTTTCATAGATAGGATCTTTGCGATGGAAGGTTGAACTATGGAAGTTGAGGGAATGGAAGGAGGGGTGGTGCTCTTCCTTGGTCTCCTCCTTTAAGAGCTTGGGAGCCTCTAAAAAAATATATGAAATAATCAATTTGATGGAGTGATAGAGAGGCCAAAGGGTTAAAATGGGTAAAAGTTAGGGTTTTTTGTGGTAACAAACATCAAGCAGTAAGTGGTAGAAACCAAACATGGATCAAAAAATGACAAGATAAAATAAAAGAAATAATAGTAACTACACCAAAGACTATGGGCAAGAGGGGTAAAAACATTTAGATAGAATAAAACATTTGGAAACACAACATCATAGTTTTGAGGGAAATGACTTTCTTTTAGAAATATCGTGTGGATTGTCGACATACCTACACATTTACAAGTAGATTAATGACAATTGAGGTGACCACTTTATTCTTAAATCTCAGACAAATGGGTTTTTTCTAGTAAAATCTAGGGAGAAATGAGAGAAGGAGTATTTAATGGTCATTTTATGAGGAGGGTTTATGTTATATATTAGAGATCGAGTCTCTAATTTAAACCCTAATAAGTCTACAAAAAGAGAAGTCTCAATTTTTGTTAGGCTTTATAATCTTCCCCATGAGTACTGGCATGACGAGATTCTCAAATAGATAGGGAAGAGTCTGGGAAATTTTATTTGTAAAGATAAAGTAATTGACCAAAGGGATTTTGGTCTTTATGTGTGTATTTGTATTGCATGCAAACCATGTCCTCCTCTACATTATTCTATTGAAATATAAACTTTAGGATACTGATGGTAGGAGATAGAGGTGGAAGAGATTGTAGAAAAATATGAGAAGTACAATTAATGACATAAAAATTAAATTAAAAATCACTTACCTTTAAGGAAAATTATGAGTCATGATTGGACAATGCACTCAACACTTTGAAACATTGGTAGCAATAAGAAATGCCAGATTAGAAAAGAGAAAATTGTGTAAAATAAAAGTCTCATATGAATGTATTTATACCAAAATATGTTGGAAAATGAGGTGAGAATCACAAGTGGTGATGTTAAAGTAGGTGAAATGATGTGTCCTATGTAACCACAAAATATAGAATAGTTGGATAAATAGGGGTAGTTGGAGATACACATAAGTAAAATGGTAGGCAAAACTTGGCCCTAGCGAAAATGTTTTGTTACACTAAGGTCGAAATAAATTTTTCCAATAAGAAAAATTTAGACAAGTGCATGTGTCATCTCACTATATTGAGTAGTGAATGGACACATGTCACAAAGTTGGATGAATCTAGGCACGGGCAATAAAATTCCCCCAAATTGACCTAAAATTTATCTTAGACCATCAATCTTTCTTTTAATAAATGCTTTGATGTAAGAAGCAATCCTAAGTCATTAGTGGTGAGTGATATAATATGATTAAAACTGTCATTAGTGACCACATTGAGAGGCTTTAGGACATGTGTCCTAATTTTGGGAAAAAATAGACTTTATGTTATAACATTTAAAATTAGGCCCAAAATAGAGCCAAGGTTGTTGATGTATCTTACAATGATGGTTGAAGATGATCAATTCCTTTCACCATAACAATCTAACATGCAAAGTGACAATGGCCAAGTTGGCAACAAAAATTGATACATTATTAATTGAATCTTAATATATTGGTAGACTACAAGTACATTGTATAGTGTACACTTGGCATATGGGTCATGACCCACCCGTGATTCTGTAAATTTTCTAACAAATTAAATGATCTTTATGTAGCAACCAACATATTAGCCAACTATATTAATAAGTAGTTTTCTGGATTCGATTGTGTGTTTTTTTTATCATCAAAATTTTGGATCACACTACATGATCCATCATTAGGGTGAGAAAGTGCAAGATAGTAAAGATATGGATCATGTAGTATGATCCAAAAATATTGATGATAAAAAACACACACAATCAAATCTAGAAAACTACTTATTTTACAAATGGATTGTGGAAATTTTCTTTTTTTAACTATATTGATATTTTGTGCATATGAAACAAATAATTCACCTCTTACAGTACAAAATAAATTATGGCCAACCAAAAAAATCACTTACATTTATTTATATGTGAGAAAATAAATTATTTAGCCACAATTATTATTATTATTATGTTTTTATATGAAAAGAGAAATTTTGCCATTAGAAAATAATCTTTTCCTATTCCTTGAGCAAATAAATAACCCATGATTAGAAATTTTTCCTCTCCATTTTATTTTGAATTTGCCAACATTTTATATATTTTTCTTGAGAGAGGTTTCTTAAAGTTATCCCTGGCTATGTTGTATCCATATTTTTTATTACTATAACTCAATATAAGCTGAAAATCTACTTTGATACTCTGTATAAGTTAATAGTTTGCTAGATGATTATGTTAAATGCTCGATATGTTTACTAAGCTATTGATCTGAAAGTTTAAAGAGTTTAAGTTTGTGGAAAAGCATTTTAAAATCTTGTAGGATTACTAGTTATAACTTATTCACCCCCCTACACTATTATCTAATAGGGGGTGAATCGGTATACTCTACTTTTTTCAACTTTTCTACTTCTATCACAATTCACACTAGTATACAATTTTGTACTAGCTACATTTTAACCAATTAGAATTAAGTAAAAATATTGAATATGAACATAGCAACATGTAACACAATATTTATCTTGTGGAAACCTAGTTAGGTTAAAAACCATGGTGTGAGTTGATACTCACAAATCTTGTACTCTCTTGAAGTACACCTGGTAAAGATCTTATCTTTATTTAAATATTACAATGACACTATTAGATTCCACCCTATTAAGGGATTTTGATGAAACTTGTTAGATTCTTTTCCTATTACAAGTAATTAGGTTAAAAGACTTTTGAAAAAAAGTTAATTTCTCACCTTTTTAGAGGATTTAATACAAAGAACCTATTAGGGTCCACCTTGGATGAGATTTACTAATTTAGAGATTAGTAAACAATAGGGGAATGATCTAATGAAATGATTTAAGTTGGGTGGGATGGGGAGTAATATGGGTTCTCCAAACCCTAAAATCAAGAAACTTGGTAGTTCTTTGATCTCTTCAAAGAAAAAAGATATGGAGGTGATAGATAATACACCTAATAATGATGTTTTTGAGAAAGAAGGGTACTAGATGGAAACTAAGAGGGATGATATTATGATGATTACTACCCATGAGCCAAATATCGGTGATACAACCCAGATGATTGATAAGGAGGAAAAGAATTTTGTTGGGCACACAGAATTTGTTAGAATATATTGTCCACCAATATAACTGAGAGGGAGGATCAATCAATAATCTAACTATTATCATAATTATCAATCTTAATCAAACTTAAACATGTGAGAAATATAATTAGAAACCACAAAAAGATACTCATGAATAATAACACCAAATATGTTAACTAGAGAAACCACTGATTAGAGGGAAAGCCCCAGTGGGGATGTACAAGATGATGTACTAATATAAATATTCCTTATTAGAGGATGGACCCTATTAGGAGTCTATGACAACATTTAGTTCGTATTGGTCCTTGTTAAGAGATTTTGAATCCTTGGTAGGAGATTCTAAACCTAATAGGAGTTGTGCCAACCTTGTTAGGAGTTGAAGAAGATAGATGGACCCACTATCCAAATAGCTTCAGGGGCAAGACCAATGAACCCACTATCAAAATGATCTTTTTATTATTCCTTATAGAATAAGAGAAATGAATAGTACTTCTCTTTCCTCTTACTATATCCTATCAACTAGACTTCTTCTCCTTCTGATTTTGTAACCAGATCACAAATCTTGCATCAAATAATCACTTGGATCACTTACTCACATTCACCAAATACTTTTTTCCTTTTTGCACTTCACATTCAATACAATAATTACTTCTACTTTAAAAACAAGGAAAACATATTTCCTTTATATTGTATCTTAAAAATAATTCCTTGTGTTGGCCTTGAGGCTTTCCCAATTAATTATAATAAGATAATTAATTAATTCATAATTACAATAGCATTGTTGGCTCACAATCTATAAAACTTATCACACATGTAACACTAGGGCTTGTGATGCAAGGAAAAATATTAAACCTTTTCAAGAACTCCCAAATCCACCATAGAGTTCAATGATCAACACAATTTATTCAACATGATAGAGGCATTAATACATGTGAAATAAACTCTATTCTAGTCATAAATATATAGTCATAAAAGTCATCAGTAACTCTTCAAATATTGAAAATTATGCCTATCCCACCATTCATATTATAGCATGGATAATTATAATTATATATCATTTCTCCAATTTATAGAAATTTCTAATGGTGCAATAAAAATGTATGAATGTCCTCCCAAAACTAGTCATCGTGAATCAAAGTTTTGGGCAATTACAAATGATTTTCACCAAAACTTTGATAACTTCCTCAATAGTAAATGAAATCATCTCAAACAAAAATTAATGAAAATATTATTCAATGTACTAAACTACCATTATAGAAATACACTTGTTTCTAAGCTATACATGATCATACAAGACCTAAAAAAAGAGGAAAAACTTTGAAGACAACAAAGAATAGATTTAAACAATGAAAATATGATACCAAAATGCTTCCAATGCTTATCCACTTTAAATAATGCCTATGAATGAAAATTAAAAGGTTTTAATAGCCTTTACAACTTCATGTAGAAGTTATAACTATTTAACTTCCTCTTATGACCATCCAACTTTCCATTTTGTGTTTTCACAACTTTTGAAAAGTTGCATTTCACAACTTCTACAATATTTGACTTAAATGAATTTATGACTTTACAAGAATATTCCAAACATATTACAATGGAATAATAATGTTCTTTATCACCATTTTACTACTTCATACTTATTTTATACAAATTTTATCAAATAACCAATTCAAGACCATAATAAGAGAAAATTAAATACTTTGTTGGTGCCCCTACACCAGCTTGTACATTCACTGACATTATCATTAGATTGTATTATTTCACTGGATGACCACACATCTCCAAATTATATCTCTATTAGAAGATATAATACAAACATTAGAAACTATTTGTCAAGTACTATGTCTCTGTACTACTCTCTATAAATCAAACACAACTTTTGTACATCTTCGAGTCGAATACTATACATTGAACCTTAACATCAAGACATAGCATAGAAAATGTCCATGAACACACATCACTGGACAATCAAAACATTGCCCATACAACTAAGATCTCCATCTATTGATTTGTTAGTCTTCACAAACTTACTATTATGTTGACATTAATAGCAAACATAGTCATCAATCTAACATGTCAACCATGCTAACAATCTCCCCAAGTATTCTAGCAATTCTTAGGATACTCCTCTGAAGGAATACCATCAACATTCATGCTAACAATGTCCCCCTTTGGCATTGATGGAAACATAGATGAAAAAATCTAGGTTCCAAGAATGCAAAAGATTACTCTATTATTGTTATTCTCATTAAATCCTCTTCATCAATCAAATCTAAAAACCTCTAAAACACTTCTTTGTTCTGCATCTTCATGTTGTATATCTCCCCCATAGAGATATTCATGAATATTTCTAAATCTTGTTAATAGAGATGTGCAACTATCTCTCCCCCATTTAACAAGGGGATTTTTTCATGTACTCTCTCCCCCATTGAAATCAATGAAAAAGGTCTCATTATGTTAAATTTACTACTTCAATTTATAACCAGCTCAAGTGTTCAAAGACATTACTCAATACCAAATACCAAAAGTCCTCAATGACTTAGCTCTTCATAGATACTCCCTCTTATGGGACACATCATCATTTAGTCTAGTCTAACAATAGTATTTTGTGCCACTTGACTGATGCACTCTCTACATCATCTACTTAGAAGCAAGTAAGGGCATAACCCCAACCATAGCTCTCAAGTACTCAAATGTATCTTTAGGTAAGTGCTTCGTAAAGATATTTGGAATCTGATCTTTAGTACGGACATATTCCAGTCTAATCTCCTTTTTTGTTTCCTTCTCTCTTAAGACATGATACTTAATAGATGTATGCTTAGGCCTAGAATGTAGCACAAAATTCTTAGACATACTTACTATACTTGTGTTATCACCACATATGATAATAGGTTCTATAAACTCAATCCCAATATGTTTTAGCATCTATTTCATCCACATAACTCGATTACAATTATTTGTTGCTGCTACATAATTTGGTTCAATTATACTTTGTAAAATACAATCTTGTTTCTTACTCGGTCAAGAAACCAATCTTCCTCCAAGAAAATATTCTCCACTTTTGGTGCTCTTTCTTTCATCTATACTACATGCCCAGTCTGCATCAGTATATACGCATAGAATAAAATCACTTGATCTATCGTACCATATTCCATAATTAGATATTCCTTTCATATATCTTAATATTCTATTTACTATTGCATACTAAAACTCCTTAGGATCAACTTGAAATCTAGCTACAATCCCAATAGCATTTTCTATATTTGGTCTTGTGTGACTCATATATTGCAAACCTCCAATCATAGATATGCACTTCTTCTCAATTGTAGGTGTCTTATCCTTGCTAGATAACTTATGACCAATTATCATAGGTGTACCAATAGGCTTACAACTTTCCAATCCAAATCTCTTCAACAAATGTTTCAAGTACTTAGCTTGTGAAATAAAAATGCCATCACTATTCTGCACAATCTACAACCCTAGGAAAAACTTCATTTCTCCTATCATGCTCATCTCAAATTAATTATTCATTTCTTCAAAAAAATCATCACTTCATTATTACCTTCAAATATTATGTCATCAAAAAATATTACTATTATCAACAAACAATTCTCAATTTCTCTCAAATACAAGTTACTATCTATCGTACCTTTAACAAATCCAAGTTTTGTCAAATACTTATCCAACCTTGTGTACCAAGTTTTAGTTGCTTGCTTCAGTCTATATAGAGCTTTATTTAGTTTACATACCATATATTTTCCTTTTGTGAAAGAGAAACCTTCAGGCTACTCAGTGTATACCTCTTCTTCAAGTTCTCCATTCAAGAAATCTAATTTAACATCCATCTAATATACTTTAAACTTCTTATTTGCTGCATGAGCCAATAAAATTCTTATTTCTTCCATTTTGGCTATAAGGGCATATGTCTCCTCATATTCTATTACTTCTTGTTGCAAAAATACTTTGTACACAAGTCTAGCCTTATTTCTTACAACTTCACCTTGTTCATTCATCTTTTTTGATATACTTCTACTAGGAGTTCTCAACTCAACTCTTTATTCTTCTCTAGGCTCATATCTCTACTCTTCAATTTGATTCCCATTATGAAAATTATTCTTAGTCTTAATGATAACTCCTACATTTTCATGGTTAGCCTTTGGTTCAATAATAGTTAACAAAGCTATCTCTTCTACTACTACCTCTTTCTTAACTAAATCGGGCTCATTATCTATATTATCATAGTCATTCAAGAATCTTTCCATACTTGCTTTAAATTTTTCATCTTCATCTAAAAGAAAACTCTTTCTAGATTTCCTTACTCTCTTAGAACATCTAGATGAAAAATGAGCAAATTCTTTACATGTCCAAAAAATAAAAATTTCTATACCTTCTAGCTCTCTTATCATGAGTAGATAAATACCTTCTTTGATCTTCTTGTCTTCTTTAGATCTATATATATCTTTGTTGATGATTTTATTCTTTTGTATACAAAAAAAGGATTCTAGATCTACAAACTCAATGCTCTATTATTTACGCAAATTTGATTACTCACCAAGAATATTCATCTTTTGGGTGATGAAATTTCCTCTATCTAACTTGGGACTATCTTTTCTGAAATGACTTACCACTAATCTCCCAAAGTTGTTAAGATTTCTCTTCAAGAACCTAAGACTATGATACCAATTTTTATAACATATAATCTACCAATATAATTGATGGGGTGGAGGTGGGGGTGAATCAGTTATCAAACTATTATCACAATTATCAATCTTAATCAAACTTAACCATGCGAGCAATATAATCATAAACCATAACAAGATAATCATGCACAATAACTCTAGATATGTTAACTAGGAAAACCCTTGATCAGAGGGAAAACCCGAATGGGGATGATACCCACATGATGATGTACTAATATAAATATTCCTTGTTAGAAGATAAACCCTATTAGGAGTCTATAACAACATTTAGTACACATCAGTCCTTGCTAGGAGACTTTGAGTCCTTGTTAGGAGATTCCAACCCTATTAGGAGTTGTGCCAAACATGTTAGAAGTTGTAGAAGATAGATGGACCCACTATCCAAACAGCTTTGGGGGAAAGACCAATGAACCCACTATCCAAATAATATTTGTATTATTCCTTGTAGAGTAATAGAAATGATTAGTACTACTCCTTTGCCTTACTCTATCCTATCAACTAGACTTTTGCTCCTTTTGATCTTGTAACTAGATTGCAAATCCTACATCCAATAATCCCTTCAATCACTTACTCACATTTTCCAAACACTCTACTCCTTTTCACAATTCACATTCAATACAATAATTACTTCCACTTTAAAAACAAGGAAAACATCTTTCCTTTATACCGTATCTTCAAAATAATTCCTTGAGTTGGTCTTGAGCCTTTCCCAATTAATTATAACAAGATAATTAAATAATTCATAATTATAATAGCATTTTTGTCTCATAGTCTATATTTAACTTCTCACATGCATGACACTAGGTCTTATGCATTCACTAACATCATCATCATACTGTCTTAATATGTCACTAGCTAACCGTGCATCTCTAGATTGTATCTTTGTTAGAAGATATAATACAAACATCAAAATTTGATTCTAAAGTACTTTGTCTGTATTGCTCTTTGTAAATCAAGCACATCTTTTGTACATCTTTGACTTAGATACTATGCATTTAACCTTAACATCAAACACAACATAGAACATATCCATGAATGTGCATCACCAAATAATAAAAACATTGTTTGTACAACTAAGATATATGCTTGCTACTCTATCAGTCTTCACAGACTTACTACTATGTTGACATCAATGAAAAACACAATCATGAATGTAACATTTCAATCATGCTAACAATCTCCCCAAGTTTTAAATCAGTTCTTAGGTTTCTCCCCCAAAGGAATACCATCAGCATTCATGATAACAAAATCTATGCCAAAAGAGGCTACACTGGAAGAGATCCACCTTAATTCTAAACACCATGAGCTAAAGAGTGTGAATGAGGAGACTGAGGTGAAGAATTTTAGTGGAATCATGGCTCTATAATGAAATTATCTCATTAAAGAAAAATATTAAAGAGATGCAAAAGAATCTAGATATTGAAAGAAACAAAAGAAAGGAGCTTGAAGGGAAAATTGAGAACATTCCTAAGAAAATGATAGCCTGTGAAGATGGCCTAAAGAAACTAGTCAAGGAAATTGGACAATAGATGGACATGATTACTACCAGTTTATGTGCAATGGTGGTTAGTTTGGGCAAGAGGAGCAATGAGGAAATTATCTCTTGTATGCAAGAATAAATGATTGGTGGTCCTAGTAGGACAAGGAAGAGTACTAAAAGGGACATTAAATCTTCCCCTGTCTCTATTGTTGAGGATATCCTTCAAGGGATTTTTGATATTTCCAAAGATTTGACTAAGGTCATGGAGGAGCTCTAGTGATAGGATTTTCATGTTTTTCTTTTGCTATTCATGACCATTGGTCTAGGTTACTAGTTCTATATCTTTGTAGTGGTTATATTTTTATATGGTTTTACTTTCTAGTTGTTTTTTCTTAGAATACAACTTGTAGGTTTCAAGTCCCTGTAAAACTTAATTTTTTTATGTTGTTACTATAGGTTCTTGATCCTTATAAAATTGGCTGGACTCTTCATCATTTTTATTTTATTTTTGTATAGGGTTTTGGTTCCCTTCAAAACTTGTTTTTACCTTAATCCAAAACTACTACACTTATCTTGGATATAGATCCCTTTACTTCTCTTTTGGCTCACTTTAAACTAAGTTTTGTCCCCAACTAATATTGTAATTGATAGTGGGAGATTAGTAACTGACAAATACTATGAATTTATGTAAGAGAGTCATATCATTTGTTATATTGTCATTGATTTTAATGTCTTAATTGACTAGTTATTATGCTAACTCAGGAAAGTAACATATCATTTGGATTGATGAAGATGATTTGAAGCAAGTATGATGAAGATAGAAGTGGTATGTAAGGTATTCAATGAGTACTTGAATGAGCTAGATAAAGATAATGTATTACTAGTTTTATTTTTTGTCTTGTTAATTGCAATGTATTGATGAACACAAGCTTAAATGAGTTGTTAATGATGGGAGACTGTAATCACCAAGTGACTATAGTATTTCCCAAGTGATTATAAAGAAAGAAGAAAAACATAGTGTTTCTTGAGTGATTCATAATTAACCAAGTTATATGTTGCCCAAGTAAATGTTATGTTTACCGAGTGACAGCTAGATGAACAAGTTTGGAAAATTGGAATCTAAGGTTGAATTTTTATTGAAATATGGAAAGATCAAAAAAGACTATAGTGAGAATTGAATTTTGTTTGAGATCTACAATTGAGGGATTTAAGAAGGATCTAATGAAGGAAATTGAATAAATATAAGGATGGACACAAAGTTCTATGCAAACTATATTTTCTATGTGACTAAGTTCATTGTATGGAGGAATTATGTTGTAAACCTAAGATCGATAATTCTAATTAAATAGAAAAATATGGAAGGATCTAGAAGCCTTGAGAAAATTATCTAAAGATAGTTCTAGGTTATTGATCAAGATTTTATGATGTTGGTAAGGAGTTGGTTCAAAGGTGTTGCTAGTCATGTTGCTAAAAGAGATCAAAGTACAATGGTGAAGAAAGAAAAATAATATTGTTGAGACAAGTGAATTGAGAAAACTAAAGGAGAAAGAGGAGTTATACACCCAAATTAGAGAAAAAGGAGAATGAAGATCCAAGAAAAAGATTAGATAGATAAAGAGAAGGAATAAAGATATGAACAAGAAAGGGTAATTTTTATCCTTAACAAATCACTTTAGACTATGACTATTTAACCATTGTAGTAGAAAATCTCAAAAGTTCTAAGTAGACCTAACAAGTTTGTGAAATCTTATATGGTAACATCGATTAGTGGTGTTTGTAAGTCCTTTAAATTAGTGCACTCCTTTTAGTCAAGGATAGGTAGTGATAAATCTAGATAATATTTTGGTGAAATGCTCTAAAAAGGTCACTTCAACAAAGTGTTTGTAAGTCCACTCTTCTAAGAGATGGTGGGAGCAGTGAGTAGGAATGGAGGAGTTCAAATTTCAAATGCCAAGGGAACTGAGAAGGTGTAGGATGGTGTTGGATCATCTAGAAATGGAGGCCAATAAGGAAAGAGGTTAGATCTTGATGGTATATATATGCTTGGGGACTCGGGGGCACCTAGTCATGCATTCTCTAATCTATTTTAGATGGTCCATGCAAAAAGGTGGTTAGGTCTATTTGAGTTCAAATTGAATGGTAAGTCTAATCTACCCCCTATGAAAAACATTTATAATGTTTAGCTAGGTTATTTTGACATAGAAATCACAAACCAAATCATTTATTTGAATATCTCTTGAATGGATAATATGTTCACTAGGTAGTTCTTGAGAGCCAGACCTAATATTGAGATTGTCAGGGCCTTTGTGAAGAGAAAATGGGTTTTAAAAGGGCAAGTTGTTGTGGCTACAATGTCCAAAGGAATTTTTTGTTTCTTTTTCTCATGTGATGAATTTCATAAAAATATTTTGTGTGGTGAACCTTGGCTAATTGGGAAGAATACCATGATCTTGCATAAATGGTGACCTAATATAAGTGTTAAGAATGAAATGGTAGTTCAAGCACCAATTTGGTTGAAACTATTAGGTATACCTCTGGAATTTTGGGTGGAAGATATTTTCTAAGGCATTGCAAACACTTTTGGAGAGCTTTTGTCTATGGACCCAATTACGATGTTAAGGAAATGGCTTACATGTGCAAGAATCTATGTTGGTGTCATTCAAGATGTGGATATGTCTGAATGCATTAGGCTACAATTAAAACTAGGGACTTAGGTGTGAGTCTATCTTTTTTTCTTGATTCCACTACAAAAAAGGTGGATACTAGGAAAAGAAACTCCCTAGCAAAGCCAATATCTCTAAGTAGTTCAAGAAAGAATGGGTCAAAAAAGACATCAAAGATCATGATCTTAAGGACCAAACCCTAAAAAATAATGAGAAGAGTAGTGATACTAGTAGTAAATATCATAAGTTGGAGGAGAAAAAGGGCAATTCTAGCAATAATAACCAGAAGTTGGAAAAGTTGAAGAAAAATGATATGATGGAGACTCGTCCTTGATAGATCTAGAATTGGAGTCAAATAGGGAGTTTTCTATGATAAATTCTTAGTATGTGAAGGATACCTATGATGAAGAAGTTGAAAGAAAAATAGAAGATACATTATTTGATGAAGGAATCCATGGTGTGAGTATTACTGAGAAATAAATGTCAGGTGTTAGCAATGATATTCTGATCATTAGTAATGAGATGGACTTTAGGATGCCCAAAAGTGTATTGTTCTTGGGGATGGAATTTTTAAGTGCTCTCAAATTTATTCCTTGTTGAAAATGAGGTCACCCAAAAAGGTGGGAACACCAAATATAAATGAGGTTAGCACCCTCAAATGGGGAGATGTAAAAGATATTTTTTTGGCTTTACAGGGAGAGCATGAAAGTAATGGACATGATTAGACAAAAATTGTAGACAAGAAAAGAAATGGAAAAAAGAAGAGAGAGGAAAATTAGAAGAGAAACAAGGAGAATGGGATGGTTGTTAGAAATACCAGGAGTCATAAAACAAGATATTTCGGTATACTCGCACCATGCCAAGAAGGCATTCAAATCAACAACAAAAAATCCATCAAGACAAATAAGAATATAGTAGATGATACTCAAAGGACCATCCTAGAGTTAGGATCATTCCAAAAGTAATAAAGATCATTTCATGGAATGTAAGAAGGTTTACTAACCCTTAGAAGCAACATATGGTTAGGAATATGATATGATACAATAAACTAGATATGGTGCTTCTTCAAGAAACTAAAATGCTTAAAGATAAGGTTGAGAAGCTAATTTTTTTTGGTAATGGCAAAACCATAGTGGTTGATATTGATGGGGCTTCTAGAGGTATAGCTATGAACTTAAATTGTATTAATATAGAAGGGGACATTATATCACAAAGCAATAATATGGTGAATGTCAAATGTTGGAATCAAGGATGGTATTTCATGGGTCTAAACTAATGTCTATGCTTCTAATATGAAGTGGGGAAGAAAGGATTTTTGGTCTGATATATCTAACCAAAGGAGGGAATTTGTTGATGAGGGATAGGTTATTATGGGAGATTTGAATACTCCATTGAAATAAAATGAGAGGATGGGAGGAATCTAGCCTAATATGGACAACAAAATTGATTTTATTGATTTTATTGATGAACACCAGCTTCATGATATTGGTCTACAAGGAATAAACTATACTTGGACAAATAGAAGATTGAGAAATAATATTATACAAGTTAGAATTTATAGGGATTTAATTAGAAATTCTTTGTTTCAAAATTACACTTGCTCTTTATCAGCTTATGTGAGAGCAAGGTCTGATCATTACCCTATTTCTCTTTTAGCTAATCATATTTCTATGTAAAGGAATCTTCCCTTTCACTTTCAAAAAATGTGGACCTTACATCCTAACTTGGAAAATATTATAAAGGAATGGTGGAAGATTATGGTTTAGGGGAAAGCAATGTTTAAAGTCATGAAGAAGTTGAGAATATTAAATATAATATTAAAAGATGGAAATTAAAAAAAAATGGTAACATTTTTTACTGCAAAAGGAATATTATGGAGGAGTTGAAAGAGATATAGGATAGTATCCAGATGAATGGCTATGAGAATATGTCTAAAGAGGAAGAGGATACAAAATTGGTAGATTTACATGACGTTATCGCTAAAGAAGAGACTTTTTGGAGACAATGCTTGAGAAATATCTATTTAAAATTCCTATGAAATATGCTGATATTATTGAGATAATCCAAAAAAATCTATGGACAAGTATGGAAAAAAAGAAAAGATTGGCTCTTATAGCCTAGGTGAAGGTGTGCAAGCCTATTAGAAAAGGGGGATTGAGGATGAGAAGAATTAGTAATATGAATGATTATTTATTATCAAAATTGATTTGGAGATTTTTAATGATGATGGAGAATGGAAGAATATTTTGAATAACAAATATAATATGGATAATGGGAGTCTCCACCATTTTCTTAATAATGATAATACTCAAGGAGGCTCCATAATCTAGATAATTCTTAATAATGATAATACTCAAGGAGGCTCCATAATCTAGATAAATGCTCCCAAAAAAAAATGGTCAATAAGGGGGTGAGATTGAAAGTGGGCAATGGGGAAACTGTTCAATTCTAGGATGATATCTAGGTGTTGGATCACCCTCTTAGTACTGACTAGCATTGGAATGGCTATATGATGCGGTGCAAGTGGCTTTTGGTACGTATATTTTTTATTACTAGGAAAATGGTCAATGGGTGGACTTTACTATAGTGGATTTATCCCTCAAAGACCTAAACATAATGTTAAATGTTGCCTTTTGGATTAAAGAAAAGGATTCTTTCATCTGGAAGTTCAACCCCAATGGAATACTCTCAGTTTCTTCCCTATATGTTCAAAATTTTGAAGATTACCATGAACCTTGCTAGGGGAAAGCCCGATTCAAGGGCATGACCCCTACAGTTAACATCTTCTTCTTTTTTAATTGCAGGGAAAATTCTTACCATAGACAATCTAAAGAAGAAAGGTTTTTTCCTTGTTAAAAGATGTTACCTTTGTAAGGAGGAAGAGGAATATGTTGATCATATGACTTTACATTATTTGTATGTCAAAAAATTTATGGGATAAGTTTCTTAAACTCTTGTGTTTTGAGTGGGTCTTTCCTAACAATATCCAAGTATTTTTTTTCTTGTTAGAACCCTTCTTCTCACAATATTCTAATTATCAATATTTGGAACTTTCTCCTACCTCACTTTTATTGGGGGGTTTGGAAAGAAAGGAATGATAGGGTTTCTAGAGGTAATGAGTCAAATTCCAATCAGATATTTCACAAGATCAATAGGGCAGTGACTAAGAATGTTAGGATGAGTGGTAAGGTTAAAGATCCTAGAGATGATTGGGAGACCGCAGTTATCAAGAACTGGAAGATGGATGGCTCTCATCATATCCACATGGAGATCAGCCCTAGAAGTAATGACAGATGGGATTGTCCTCCTAAGGGGTGGTATAAAATTATTTTTTGTGATGCTTTGAAGGGAAATCCATGGATTTTTAGATGCAGGATCATTATTAGAGATGAAAATGGTTATAGTAATGGGGCTATGGAAATCCCTATAGGAAATTAAACTAATCATATAGTGGAGGCTAGTGCTGCATTATATGGTCTCTTTTTGGCTAAGAGTAAAAATCTTGAGAAAATATGGCCCGAGGGGGACTCTTTAAACATCATCAATTGTCTTAATAAGGTCACTACGCTCTTATGGACTATTCATAGTATTATTTACAAATTCATAAATCTAATTAATTCCTTTGATGAATGTATTATTTCTCATAACTATAGAGAAGTTAACATGGCAATTGATTGGCCTACTAACATGGCTTGAAAAAGTCACATGAAATTTTTTTGGTATTATGATAGTGACATCCATATTGAAGGATTATCTCTAATGGAGTATGATCAAATAGGTAATAAACAAACAAATCTTTAAAAATGGTTAGTTTTACAATGTGGTTTAATTATGAGGTGAGTTGGGAAAGGTGTATCTGGCTAGGGTATATTTATAATGTGATTAGTTACTTTTTGTCACATGGATTATGGGTGATTTTGGAGAATCAAAGAGATAGTTATTTCTTTCATGTTAAGACTATGAATTGCCTTTCTTTTACAAAGGAGATGGGTAGTTTTAGCAGGAATAGAGATATGGGTGGTAGGAAGAAGATGTCATGCCCAAACTACGAGGCAAAAACACACAATTTTTTTCTTTTAAATATAATTAAAATGCTCTAAGTTCGATAAGGTTGTGATCATTGTTTAAGTAAAGGGTCTGTACATACATCTTAAGTTTTAAAAACTCTTGTGGAGGAATACATCGTTAAGATCAGAACTTTCGTTATTAGATGGATATCGATCATTAGTCATGTTATTTTATTAACTTCTCAACAATATATGAAAATTATTTAAATAACAATCTAAATGAGATCGAGTCTAGATTAATTGTAAAATCTAATCAAATAAAACCTCCATTTAAACTTATTTTAAATATGCAATTAACCTTTCCATACTTTATTTAATTAGGATGAACTAACACAATTATAACAATTTTTTTTTTTTAAATACTAATACCAACATTTAAATTAAATGTTATAATTGTGAATCTTAAACTAGTAATAAATTTAATTAACTAACAACTAAATAATTTAACTTAAAACTAAACTAACTAAATCTAAAATAAGTGACTAAACTTGAAATAAAACTCAACTTTAATACATACAAATAGACTATTACTATTAAATATATATTAGCATTTATAAACAAATAACTTAAAACAATTAACAATTAATCAAACATAATTACTAACTACCTAAAATTATTAATAAATAACAAACATGTACTAAAACTATCTTAAAGTAACATAACTTAAAAACTTAATTACATGATAAACTAACTTAAAAATTTAAGAAATTAAACTAACTTAAATTAACTTAATTTAAACTAACATGCTAAAACAAAAACTAATACTACTAAATATACATTATCATTTAAAAACAACTAACTATTAAACAACATAATGAAAACTAACTTAAAATTTTAATAAATTAAACTAATTACTAATAAAAAAAGAAACTAACCTAACATCATTACTAACCTATACTAATCTTACCCCTACTAACACCTACACTAACCTAACATCATTACGAACCTAGCCCACTTGACAAGTGGGTCTCCTTCCCCACCTATAAAACCCACCCATCCCCTAAACTTCCTTCCCAAACAAGCCTAGGTGGATTCCAAACCTGCCCCCACGTGGTCCAAGGTCTGCAAAACATAGTCTCATCGGACTGGGTCAAGGTACGTGGGCATTACCAAGACAAGCCCAAGAAAAATCAGCGCCTCCATGCAAGGAAAAATGTAAAAGAAGAGAAGAAAAACATAAAGCAAAGTTGAAACAACCACTTGGCCTACACATGCCTCGTCCAACGTGAGGGATAAGATAGGATGACATCATCACATCATGATGACACCTTGTCCATCAACGCCTAGGAAGGAGGGGGAGTCATAAGGTTTAAAAAGTTTTCTTGGTGAGAAGAAGGATAAGGGAGTTAAGAAAGATATTAGGGTAGTTTAAAAAATTAAAAGTTTATTTTGCATTGATATATTTATTAATAATTTGATTAATTTATATTTATATTTTTCAATCAACATATTAAAAAAAGAATCTTTTAAAGATTCTCTTTTGTCATGAGGAGAATTAAATTTTCTTTCCATACAAAAACCAGCGAGTTTATACTCTCTTAGAACTTTTTTTTTTGTCAAATTTTTATCTAAGTATAGATTTACAAGGTAATGTATTTTTTTTTTTCAAGGATATATTATTTGAATGGTTTTAAAAACATGGAGTTAATAATTGTGTCACAATAATACATAATTAATTTATCTCCCAAACAACTTGAATTGAACTATCAATCATAACCATTTTTCTTTCCTTAACATAATTTTCATTTTGAACATGTAAGGAAACTTGAGAATTTTGCTTAATTAAACCATCATCATTTCATCCTATTTTTGATGTGCATCCATCTAATTTAAAATTATGATTAAATCAAATGATAAGCAATTATACTCAATCACCATTTTTATTGGCAAAACTGATTCAAAGGCTCAGTCGGGAAAGAACTAGGAAGAAAACTCGGCGTCGTTGCCATTACAAAAAGGTTTTGAAATAAAAATTACATAAGATTCCATTCCCAAAATTACAAAAATTTAATTAAATTTCCTTCATGACCCTCATCAAAGGTTGCACATCATTTTCTGCAATACATTTCTATGAACCGTGGAGAGAACATAATCTGATCAGGTGACAACAAGCATGACCAAGAAACAAATCAAACATTCATATTCATACAAGATTTTCACAATAGGATTCACAATGAATCAAAACTAGGGAAAGGTGGATTCTTCCAATAGGAGAAGTCTGACACAACACCAAAACAGATGCCCAATCCGGGCTATAACCAAGAACTTTTGTTCTTCCATTTTAACATGCCAAACTCATACGAGGTGTGTGCTGACAGGTAGGGGCCCATAACACCCTACCCTCTCTCCCTCTTCTCATCCTGAGAAGAGACTCTACACTGGTTGGAGTCTAACTAAAAAGGCCTTTCCCAAAATTGGTCACTTCTGCCCTATCCGAGGGTGAGTAATACCAAAACACTCATACAAGAAAACCTCAAAATTCAAACATAAACATGAAAGGAAAACATTCAAAAAACATGGTTTTCAAATCTTCCCAACATACCCAACATACATACAAGCATTCAAACAACAACAAAGCATAAGCATGAATCAAGCATGAAAATCTAAATTAGGGAGATGAAGAACTCCTACCTTCACAAAGAGGTAATGGAAAATGAACAATTTGAGTAGAGCTTTTCCCTTCCTTCCTTCACTCTTCCAAGACTCCTCTCTTAAGGTAGAGATTGGGTAACAACCTAAACTACTCCAAGAAGGGCCTCTAAATAAGCCTCAAACTCAACCACCAAAAAGAGCAATAACTTCTCCCACCCACCTACAAATCTAGAAGTTCCTAACTCAACCCACACTATGGTTAACCACTAAGTGGAGGTGAGGTGAGGCAACTCATGGTAGCTATAGTCAATTTTCGCACAAAGGCAAAAATAGACTTTTTGAGAGATCTCAAAAGTCAATAAAAGGGGCTTAGGGGTTGGAAAAGACCCCCAACCCATACCCATACCCTTTGGGCATAAATATTTCATGTTTTAAAGACTTAGGAAAAGGTTTGGAACCAAACAAAAGCTAGGAAATAATTAGGACCATCTAAAAACTCTAAAAATGCAGTTTAAGCACTAATTCAGATTAAGGGTGACTAAACTTGATTAAGAATCAACTTAGCAAAAAGACACTAACTTAATCTGACTTAGGTCCAAAGGTTACACAGCTAACCCTAACAAGCATGTTGAAGCACATAAACAATTCACGAGTGTCAAGCGACACTAAAAGAACATAGTTACAAACATTAACATTTACTGATCACAGGAAAATACATACATACATCTCACAATTAAAATACTTGAATTACGAACAACAAGGTTTCCAAAATTAGCACATAGGGATCAGTTATGTTCCTCTGTCAGTTGTCTCGACTAAAATATCTGCACACTCATTGCACACATCAGTAGTCCCATAAAATCACATGCACATATGTATATACGTATCAAAAATTCACATAAATTGAAACATACATCAATCAGGGTTTCTCTCATTTATTAACCATTAAAATCTCTTAAATCAAAGTATCAATCCTACATTTACTAATTTCATCAACATACATATACATAAAAAATTAAATTAAAAACATCAAATATCTCAAAGTAACATCACACAACATGAAATAATATAATATGTTCTAAGCATCAGATAATGTCTCGACATCTCGAGTCGTGAGTATCAAAATAATAGTAATGTATCACTATGCTACGATGGGTCAGGGCAAGGCCTCACAGAAGAGATGTGAGCCTAGTAATTTCTTGGAGTGGAAATAGAAACTTGATGTCTATGGAGCAATCTAGAAAAGGGAAACATTATGGGCTACCTTGAAAAGCTTAAGGGTAGTAATCCATCCATCAATAGATAATTTCTCAAATCCTAGAAGAATGGAAGTGTTCATGTGGGAAACCAATGCATGGAGGTCACTAAGGATATTATCGTTGAAGCTACAAGTTGGATATGGAGGGGATTAACTTCTTTAGGGATAGAAAAGTTTTAGACAAATTTGTTGATGTTTTTATAAAGTCAGACCAGGAAAGAAAAAGGTTGGTTAAAATTAGTAACTCTTACTTTATCCCTAAAAGTATTTCTAGACCTTGGAGATTTGTTTTTCTTGTTTTGATTGAGTAAATTACCTTGGATGGGAACTATTCCAAAACTTATGGTCATCATTTCATGCTAGGGAACAATTTTAGGCATGGAGTTAGGATTAATTTCTCTTTTTACCTCATGAAATCTTTGGATAGCACTATTATAAGTTTACAAAATGACCTAGATGGGGAACATGCTTGTCATGAAGGGCTTATGGTTTTAATCATGAATCTCATGAAAATGAAGAATGTGGAAAAGACTTGTATTAGTAGGAAGACTTTCAAGGATTATGATACAAAAGGGAGTAAGTTTGAAGATGTCTATGAGGATGAGACAGATAAGGAGGAGTATCAGTCAATGGAGACTAAGAGGAACATTTCTACCCACCATTGTTTGTCTTCTAAGAGAAGGAAAAGGAATAATGAGGAGGTAGATTATGATACTAATTTGGGTACTGATGAGGAGATTGTGGACAAAAAAGGTAACAAGGGTAAGGGGGGGAATTATTGAAATTAGTGGCAAAAGAACTAATACTAGAAATAAAAAAGAAGAATACTGACAGTGGCATGGACATTTCAATGGATGAGGAACCTCTTTCCTATATCGGGAATATGGGCATTAAGGGAAAGAATAAGATGCCCAAAGGGGATATCAATCTAAACCTTGAATATAACACTAAGAATGTTAATTTGAACCTGGGGAGGACAATCTGAGACAAGTCTTTGATACAAAATATCATGGGAATTTGACTAGTATGTTTACCAACCTAAGACTGATGAGGAAGGATATTGATTTGATTAAGGGTATATCTAGAAGGAGTTTGAGCATCTTAGTAAAATTAATAGGGGAGAGAGAACTTTGGGAAAGCACCTTGATAGACTTATTGGTCTTATTGGTAATGTTGAAAATGTTACAAATATGATGAAAAGAGTGCCACCCCTAAAGGAGATAGTCAAAAATATGGACAATATGATGAAAGATGTTCAGAAAAGGGTGGATAAGTTGGACAACATGATCATGGGAATTGATAACACTTTGAAAAAGATTTATAACTATAGCTACTCAATTTTAAAGGCCACTTTTGAAAACCTTAAGATCCTTGTCAAGAAGCTAGAATAGGGGACAAAGGACCATAGCAATAAGAAGCTAAGGGGTGATCAAGGACCTAGTAAATGGACTAATGCAAGTTCAAAGAAACTTGAGTCTCTAGATGGTAAAGTACTTGATGAGCTAAGGGCTTCTATAGTTAAAATGAACATTCTCACTAATCAGGTAGTGGACCTATTGAAGACTTTCTAGTTGTTCTTTTGCTATCATTCTTTGGTGTTTTTGTCGTCTCTATTGTCTAACCTTTTCTTGGGAGTTCTTTGTTTCTAGTTGCTTTTATTCTAGTTGTTGATTCATAGTTTCATTTGGACTTTTTTTTCCCTATATGCTCTTCTCTTTGTAAAAGGTTTTAGGTCCTGTCAAAGCCTATTTTTATTTAATCAAAACAAAGTGCTTGTAACCTTTGACTAGGTTATTGGAAGTCTTAATGGGAAACTAAGATATTGGGGGGAAATCAATATCTTCAAATACTTTTAACTTCTTGAAAAAAATAACAAATCAAATTTATTCACCTCTAATCCATCACATATCTTAGATCATAAACCATATAACCATAAACTATAATACTAAAATATATGTAAGTGTGCATCACATCCATAAACATGATAGTAAATGAAAATACATAACACCCAAGATTTGATTACCCAGAAAACCTCCAAGGCGAAGGTAAAATTGGGGTGGGGATGACACCCACAAATATTCACTACTATAGCAATAAAGTTTTCATGTTAAGGCTAAAATGTTTGACCACTTCTAGTGATCTACCCTATGAGGGGTCTTCCCTATTAGGATTTTACAAGACTTATATAGTCTACCTTGCTTAAATGATTTAAACTCACAACTAAGTAAGCATTTTGCTATGAATTGAATAGACCTATTAAGACCACTCTATTAAGAGATTTACCATGACCCACCAGTTAGAATGTCTTAGTATATGATCCTTTGGTTAGTACTCAGATGCTAGATAATAGATCTTCTCTTTCCTTATCTAATTTGATCTCCTTATATGATATACTCAATTATTCCCTTCACTACTAGGTTTCTATGTCTAATCTCTACTTCATATCATCAAAAATAGCCTTCCTTTTCTCATACACTTATCTCATCACTCCCTCTTGATCCTTCTCACACACACATGATCATACTCTTAAGAAATATTGATTTAGGGCTTGAACCCTTCTTAAATAAACAACTAGAGAAGGTTCTAGATCATGATCAATAATCTAGAGCTCTCCCTTTTTTCTATTTAGTCCTTCTAATTTTTTGATTAGTTACTCTACCTTCCTATTTTTATCTACAATCATAAATCCATATATAAAAGTTGGCCAAAATGGTTTAAATAAGTGTTTGTGTCATTACAAACACTTATGTCAAAACTAGTTTACTCAACACTTGAGTACCTTGACACTCGCTCACAGATGATAGTTATGTTGTCCCTCGGCATCTATATTGTCAAAAGTAACTCTCTCACTTAGCATAAACTAACTTCACTATTCTTAGCATTTGTTATCTTTACCCATCATAAATGATTACTCAGTCCAAACTAGGTTTCTCAGCAACCTAAGAATTGCTTGGTGCAAACTAAAAATGTGAACAAGTCTTATATTTTTTGGCAATCATTAGGTGGCTCGGTCACAATGATGACCAACCAACTCTACCTAGGAAATAACTAAGTGTTTTTCACTTAGAGCCAACACAACATGGAGATCAATAAAGGTCATTTCCTAATAGAGATAACTTTAGAAGAGTGAAGTGTTTGGGTTGTCATTCCTAGGAAGTTTTTCCATTAATGGGTTTTCCACAGTAAAATCATGGTGTTAATTGTATGATTTTTATTTGTGTTGCAAGTTGATTTACATGTTTTAAAGTTTGTTGCAACCTCGTAATAACTAAGATATCACAAGATAATTACTAGAATTTTAGAGTTACTTGGTAATGGAAGCAACAGTTTGCTAATTGTGTGGAATGAAGTGAATGAGTGAGTTAAGTATTAAATTGGGTGATTACACCAAGTAATTAAAGTTGATTTTTATGATGTTTAGTCAGTACTAAAATGTTTAGAATGGAATGTATGATAACTAGACATAGCTTATCCCCCCCAACTCTTAGTTGTCTAAAAATTTGGTATTAGAGTTGAGTGCTTGAAGAAGAGAATTTTAAAGGAACTTAAACTAAATATAAAAGATGTATAAGAGAAAGGTACCAAATCTAAACAAGGAGAAAGTTTCCTCATGGAAAGACCAAATGAAGCTACATCTATTTTGTATTGGAGATTATTTCACATACTAGCTAGAAGATGAATACACTACACCTTCTAGTCCCCTAACTATTAATAAAATGAATGAAAAAAAAATCACAATAGCCTGATGATTGAGATTGCATCTTCTCTCAATGATGTTTAATTTGAAGATACCAAAAACTATGTAAATGCTAAGAAAATGTGGGATAAATAGAAGCTAGTACATGGTGGAGATGACAATGTTAGAAGAGCCAAAGATGAAAGTTTTAGATGCAAGTATGGTGATAGAAGAATGAAAGAATGAGAAAATTGTTAGAAATATGGATTACTAAGAGGGAGGTGAATCAATAATCTACAAAATTTAGTTGCCAACTAGATATTATTTGTTACTTTAAACCATGCATAACAAAGCAACAAAGTAATGTTGAATAGTAACAATAACAATGTACAAAGATAACTCATAACACCATATACCCTAGCTAAGGGAAAACCCTAGTGGGGATGATACCCACTAGATAATATATTAATAAATAAGTTCCTTGTTAGAGGATGGAACCTGTTAGGAGTCAATGAGAAAATTTAGTATAAGAAGTCCCTATTAGGAGATTCCAACCCTATTAGGAGTTGTAATACAAAGAATGCAAGATGATCCCACTACCCAAACATACACTTCTAATTACAAGAAGAGCTTACTACCCAAACCAGTAATCATACTGTAACTTCTTCCTTGACTAATCTCTAATCTTTAGCTTGATCTTAGATCACAAAATAGCTTTCACAAAACTTTGCATATATTTCTTTCAAAAAGTTTTAATATAATCACAATTACACGATAACACTTGTAATCACATGTCTCATCGCAAGATGTCCTTTTGATGGGGACATAACCCAAGCACATAATGGACACAATAGGAAAGGGAAAAATTTATTAACTATGAAAATATGCAAGTACACTTAGTGTAGAGAAATAGACTTCAAAACATGCCCTATGGGCTTACAATAGCATAAATCTGGAGATAAATTCTTCTCCCAGTACCTTCTCTCAAACTCCACTCTCAACTGCCTTTTACAATGCCATAAATGTTCTTAAATAGACCCCGAAGGGTTAAGGTTTAGGAATACATTCTAGAAAGTGCTAGTTGGCATCCACCGACCAAATAGAAGGCTCCAGAAGTCACATTAGAAGTCGGCACAAAATTAGAAGAATCCATAAATGGTAATCGAACTTTCAAGAGGCATAACTTTTGAACCGTAGCTCCGATTGACGAACCATTTACATTTTTGAAAAGCTCTCAAAGTGCTCTATAGCCCTATGGACCAGCTTTGCTCATCCCCCATTTTTTAGCCCTGTTCAAGGTCATTTAATGCCCCTAACCTGACTTTGAAGCATTCTTAGGAGGTCTCCAGAAACTGAAAAACTGTAATAACTTTCAAACTGTGGGGCCTTTTGACCTAGTTCTTTTTCTGGAATGCTCTAAATTACAATTACATTCATCCAGCCAATTTAAACCCTCTAATTCACCAAAATTATGGCTCAATTACATACTCCTATTTTTTTTTTACATTTACACGTATCCCAAGGTGCTCAAACACTCTATCCTAGAACACTGATAGTGGAACTGTGAGAGTTGGAACCTTTATTTGACCCAAATGGGTATTCAAAAATGAAAACACATGAAACAAAGACTAAGTCTAAGTACATTTTTTTGGGTGACACAGGATTGACCTTATACCTTTGGATGCTCCTGCATCAGACACCCAAGGTAGATTGAAAAGTGACCCTGTCACTTTATGAATGGTAGAGGAAATCCCAAATGGGAAACCTAAGCTGCTGATATCCAAGTTGAGTCCTCTATTGGCCATCCTTTCCACTTGACTAGATACTCTTCATACTGCCTATTTGTGGTACTCCTACCCACACGACTATCGAGAATCTCCTCTATCTCCTCTTTCTTAGAACTAGGAATTGGACATGGCTCTAACATCAGCTCCTCATCTGCACCATCATCATGATACTCTGTTAAGTCTGCAATGTTAAAAATAGGAGAAATGTGAATTCCATCTGGCAACTCTACTTCATATGTATTTCCTGAGTCATGTTTCTTCAAAATTTTGAAGGGGCCAAATTTCTTCATTTTTAGCTTGTTGTAGGTACCAGCTAGAAATCTTTCTTTTCTTAAGTGTACCATGACTAGATCCCCTACTTGGAATTTCTTTTGTCTTCTCCTTTAATCAGCCCTAGCTTTATACTGTTGGTTCATCTTGGTAATGTGTTCCTGAACCTCCTTATGTAGACGCTTTATATGTTCAGCAAATTCTTCAACTTCAACACTTGTCCTCTCCCCTTGCTCTATCTTCCTCAATTCTGGTCCAGTCCTTGGGCTACTTCCATATAGAATTTGGAATGGTGATCTACTAGTACTCTTGTTTATAGAGTTATTGTAAGCAAACTTTTCTTGCGGTAGAATCAAATCCCACCCCTTGGGCTTATCCCCAACTAAACATCTTAGTAAATTGCCCAGACTTCTATTTACCACTTCAGTCTATCCATCAATCTGTGGGTGATGTGTAGAACTAAACTTCAAGCCTGTTCTCAACTTCTTCCACAATGTTCTCCAGAAATACCCCACAAATTTAGTATCTCTGTCAGAAACTATACTCCTTGGGAGACCATGTAGTCTTACCACCTCTCTGAAAAACAAGTCTGCAATATGGACAACATCATGAGTTTTGTGGCATGGAATGAAATGTGCCATTTTGGAAAACCTATCAACCACCACAAATCCTAAGTCATTACCCCTTTGTGTCCTTGGCAATCCAAGAACAAAATCCATACTTATGTCCTCCTATGGCTTTGATGGAACAGGCAATGGTTGATATAGTCTAGTATTGTGACTAAATCCCTTGGCCACTTGACAAACCTGACAATTCTGTACAAACTTCTTCACATCCTGTGACATTTGAGGCCAAAAATAATATTCTTTGAGAATGGAAATGGTCTTATCTTGACCAAAATGTCCTGCCATCCCTCCACTCTGTTTCTCCTTAATCAGATTTTCCCTTATGGAACTCTTTGGAATGCACAATTGACTGCCCTTGAACAATATACCATCCTGAATCAAATAGTCTAGCCACTTGGTTCTATCTACAGCAACTGGCTCTTTACAAGCTTTCCACGCTTCAGCAAAATTAGGATCCTCAGGGTACAAATTCTTGAGTTCATCAAACCCAACTACTTGAACCTGCATTACTGTAAGCAACAATTGTCTCGTACTTAGTGCATCTACAACCCTATTAGATTTTTCACTTCTATGCTTCAACACAAATGTATAGCTCTGCAAGAACTCTACCCACTTCATATGCTTCTGGTTCAATTTACCTTGGCTATTTAGGTACTGTAATGCTTGATGATCAGTATACAAAACAAATTCCTTTGGCAATAAATAATGTCTCCATTTCTTTAAGGCTTGAATATTGCATAGAACTCTTGATCATAAACAGAATACTTCTTTTTTGCATCATTCAATTTTTCACTAAAATATGCAATAGGCTTACCTTCTTGGCTTAATACAGCCCCAATAGTGCTACCACTAGCATCACAATCCACCTAGAACACCTTTCTAAAATTTGGAAGTGCCAACACAAGTTGTTCTGTCACCTTCTTCTTCAGCATTTCAAAACTTCTCGCAGCTGCCGCAGTCCATTTGAACTCTTTTCTATCTCCTCTTATTGTGTCAGTCAGGGTTCACAAATGCCACTAAAATTCTTAATGAACTTCCTATAAAAACTAACCAGACCATGAAATGATCTTACCTCAGTAGCAGACCTTGGAGTAGGCCATTCCAAGATGGCTTTTACCTTCTCTAGATCCATTTTGAGACCTTCAGGTGATATAACAAACCCCAAGTAGACTAATTCCTTTTTAGCAAATGTACAGTTCTTCAAATTAATTAACAGTTTCTCTTCCCTTAACCTTTCAAGGAAACTACGAATATGCAATGAATGTTCTTCCAAAGTCTTGCTGAAAATTAAAATATCATCCAAATAAACAATAACCAATTTTCCCAAGAACTTCTTAAGTACCTCATTCATAAGCTGCATGAAGGTGCTTGGGGCGTTCGTCAATCCAAAGGGCATGACTAACCACTCATAAAGACCCTCCTTGGTCTTGAAGACAGTTTTCCACTCATCTCCTTCTCATATCCATATCTAATGATAGCCACTCTTGAGATCTATCTTTGTGAAGTACTGAGCTCCACTCAAGCAATCCATAAGATCATCCATTCTTGGTAAAGGAAACCGATACTTGATGGTTATCCTATTGATAGCTCGAGAGTCTGTACACATTCTCCACTCTCCATCCTTCTTTGGTGCCAGTACTGCAGGTACTACACATGGACTCAGGTTCTCCCAAATCAAACCCTTCCTCAATAACTCCTGAACCTATCTGTTTAGCTCCTCAATTTCAGTAGGAGTCATCCTGTGAGTAGCCTTGTTAGGAAAACTAGCTCCTGGGATTAAACCTATCTAATAAATGATTTTCCTTACCGGAGGCAATTCTTTTGGAATATTATCAGAGATGATATCTCCAAACTCACCTAGTAAATCTGAAACTTCAAGTGGTATTTCACTACTAACTTCTTTATCTTTCCTAGGAATCAAAGCATAACACATACGTTGATGTTTCATGCCATCTAAAAACTTCCTTCCATCAACAAGACAAATCCTAGCACTGCTACATACCTTTTTGCCTTCCTTTTTAATGGGCTTCAATTTGTGGTGAACTCCATCCTTTGTTAGAGAGTATGTGTTTGCATGACCATCATGTACTGCATGCCTATCAAACTGCCACGGTCTACCCAACAATAGATGGCAAACATCCATTAGAATAACATCACGGAGAACTTCATCATGGTAACTCCCAATTTTGAACTTCACTAAACATTGTTCACTTACCAGGACTTTATGATCATCTTTCACCCAAGTAATCCAATAGGGCTGGGGGTGTTTCTCCCTCTTGAGCTTCAGCTTAGAGACCATCTCCTCTGATACTAAGTTATCAGTGCTACCACCATCAATGATCACATCACAACATTTATCCTCACACTTGCACCTGGTACAGAATAAACTCATCCTTTGTCTTGGTTCAATCTCACCACTTAGAAGGACCCTTTCATTTACTAAAATCTCTCCTCTTTCTACATCCTCTGAATGTGATGATTGTGCATCCTCATCCACATGAGCAACCCTAGCTTGACCCTCAGCTCTCCTATCTGTCCTTCCTTTCATTGAGGGCATTCAAAGGCATGATGAACTTCTTCATTGCAATGGAAATAGGTACCACAGAAGCCTCCTCTTCCTTGTCCACGTCCTCTACCTCTTCCTCTCTGATTTCCAAAGTCTTGATCACGGAGGCGATTGAAACCCTCATTCCTCTGGTTCCTACTAGTACCTACATCTTCATTTTTATTTTGGGTTTCATTTCGGCCTCCAGATGACCTACCACTGCCCCTTCCTCCTTGATCGCGCCCTCTTTGTCTCCCTTCAAACCTTTTATTTAGCTTCTCTTCAACTCATAGGAAAAACTGTATGCCTCCTCAACACTGGTCATTCTTACCAAACTTAATTCCTCTTGGATGCTAGGTCGCAACCCACTGATATAATGAGCAACCTTCTCCTTATTTGCTTCGGCATGCCCCACTCTAATCAGAAGTCGGTAAAACTCCTCTGTATATTCCTGGACTAATTTTCTAGCTTGCTTTAACCCATGCATTTTCTTAAACAAATCAAGCTCGTAGTCAATAGGAATGAACGGCTTCTTTAGTTTGTCCACCATGCAATCCCACCTTGTGAAATTATCCTTTCCTCTTCTATTTCTTTCTAATTGAACCTCTTGCCACCAAATTTTGGCATGGCCCTTTAGTTTGGCCATTGTAAACTTAACCCTATCTAGATCCCTGATATCCTCATACTCAAAGTACTCTTCCAATTCATTAATACAGTCGATCAACTCATCTAGTTTTAGATTTCTTGAAAATACACCCACATCAATCGTAGGTCTTTTTCCAAACTTAGTAATGGCCCTAAAAAGCCTCTCCTCTACCTAATTCAGAACTTCCCTATCAACTTCCCCTTTTGGTCCAATCTCTTCTTCATCATTGTCATCCTCACTTTCGTCACCTGCAATAACATTTGTTCCTCTATGGAGCTCCTCCTGCAACGCTTGTACTTGCCTTTAGAGGGCTCTAACCTTCTCAGGATTAATAGCTCTGGCCCTTCCACCATGCTCTCTCTGTGGAGGCATCTTCTTAATTCAAACCCACAACCACACAATGCTAGTGCAAACTACCTCACAGTCGGCGCTCTGTCTACACACTCAGGAAAACCAGCTCTGATACCACTTGATGGGGACACAACCCAAGCACAGAATGGACACAATAGGAAAGGGAAAATTTTATTAACTATGAAAATATGCTAGTACACTTAGTGTAGAGAAACAGACTCCAAAACATGCCCTATGGGCTTACAATAGCATAGATCTAGAGATAAATTCTTCTCCCAGTACCTTCTCTCAAACTCCACTCCGAACTACCTTTTACAATGCCAAAAATGTTCTTAAATAGACCTTGAAGGGTTAAGGTTTAGGAATACATTCTGGAAAGTGCTAGTTGGCATCCAACAACCAAATAGAAAGCTCCAGAAGTCACATTAGAAGTCGGCACAAAATTATAAGAATCCAAAAATGGTAACCGAACTTTCGGAAGGCATAACTTTTGAATTGTAGCTCCGATTGATGAACCGTTTACATTTTCAGAACGCTCTCGAAGTGCTCTATAGCCCTATGGACCATCTTTTCTCATCCCCCATTTTTTGGCCCTATTTGAGGTCATTTAATGCCCCTAACCTTACTTTTAAGCATTCTTAGGAAGTCTCGAGAAATCAAAAAACTGCAATAACTTTCAAACCGTGGGGCGTTTTGACCTGGTTCTTTTTCTAGAATGCTCTAAATTAAAATTATATTCATCCAGCCAATTTACACCCTCTAATTCACCAAAATTATGGTTCAATTACATACTCCTATTTTTTTTTACATTTACACGTATCCCAAGGTGCTCAAATACTCTATCCTAGAACACTGATAGTGGAACTGTGAGAGTTGGAACCTTTACTTGACCCAAATGGGTATCCAAAAATGAAAACACATGAAATAGAAACTAAGTCTAAGTACATTTTTTTGGGTGACACAGGATTGTCCTTATACCTCTAGATGCTCCTACATCAGTTCTCAACTTATTTGGTTTTAGCAGTAATCTATGGTACTTGAAAACCTCACTTTTTGAGGATTATATATTGATGCCAAAGAAGATAATAATCTTTGTATATGTAATAATAAAATCACAATTTACATTGCATTGTAATCACACATTCGTGGTATTACAAAATTGTGTATGATGAGATCTATAACTTGATAGTAATGAAACAAGACTTTGAAGGTGGTTGTAAGAAAGCTGAATAGAGCATTTCACAAATGTTAAGAGTGACAATAAGTTCCAAAAAAGAGGAATGCAGAAGGATTAGAGCAATAAGTGAAGGAATAATGAACATTATTTGTTATTCTCATTACAAATATCTTGTTGCTAGTAGTTAGTTAGAAAAATATCTCTACTTAGTTACACAATTTGTTTCTAGAAATGTAAATTTCTTCTTTGAATTCAATATCATGGGTTTTAAAGAGTCTTCCACTTTTATATTATCTTGTTTCTTGATAGATAAATTGTAGGTCATTAATCATTCTTATAAATACTAAATGTTACAAGAAAACAAAGAATCATGTATACGATGACTGCATGAAGAACATTGTGCAGGTCAAAACAAGAAATTGATGTATGAGTCTATATCATAATTTTGGTTGAACAATTTGGTTTTGGCTAAGGAAGATTCAAATTTACATGTGATGCAGGGGTAGATTTGGTGCAACTCTAATTTTTATTCTTATTTGCAGCAGTCAATTATTTCCTTGTAGAAAAGTCTCTATGTTTAAAGGCACCAAGTCAAGCTTCCACAAAAAGACTAATTTTTAGGCTTTTTTTTTGAGATGGCTAGTGGAGGATGGTATTGGATTGTTGTTTTAGGAATCGTCTCATTTATAAAGACACCATGCTCATGAGAAAGAAATCATGTTGTAGCTATTGAAGGGAATCATCAAGAGCCATATAGGTTAGAAGATTTTCTTTGTTGATGGGAGGTAGTGGCATTTGTTAGCAACATTTTTCAATTTTACAGTGATCTTCGTCATTGAAGATGGTATTGATTTCTTAAGTTTCATTCGGTAATCATTTGTTGTCTTTTGTGCCAATCTTATTTTCATGTTATAGTGACTTTTGCTAATAAGTATTTTGTTGGTTTTGAATAAGATCTCAGTAATTTCACTCTCATTTGAGTTCTATTAGCTGCCATAGTCAATTTCCCTTCATCGAGGTCCTTAACCATTGGATTGCATCAACATGTATATATAAGTTTAAACTTGGTTTTCTGATTTGCATGGTATTTATGCTCCTACTTTGGAGTTTACAGACATGTGCTTAAATGTTGTGAATCCTTAATATTGTCTTGAGTGTATTGAGAAAATATAATCTTCTGAAAATGGATGTAGTTTGCTATTTGTTATCCTCTGGTTGTATCTTGTTGTAAAGCTCAAAGATTTTTTGCTTTTGATGTTTGAACTAAAATATTGATCGAGATTATTCTATACTGATCGAAATATCATTTTACTTCCTCTTAATAGGGAAAGTCTAGAAGTGATGTGCATATTGATTTGGAGGACAATGAATCCTCAAGATATGAAGATGGCTTTAAAAATATTTAAACAAATGAGGGGATGTGGTTGCATTCCTACTGCACAAATGTTTAATGTTCTCCTATATGGTTTAGTTCAAAAGAAGTAGGTAACTTCCCATTCACCTTTGATTATTTGGGACATAATGGTGTTAAAGTGTAATATAGTCAACCCTCAATTCAAGGTTATAGCAAATAGGTACCAAATATTACATCATTGAGTATTGATATCTTCTCCTATAATGTAAGAGACAAATTATTCATCTTATATTTAGGATTGCCACAACTTTCCTCTTTTGTTTCAAATAGGCAAGTAATTAAATTGCCTTTGATAGATCATTGAAATTCTATTTCAAAGTAGATGGATAATGCTCTCAAGATTATTGACGACATGTCATTAGTGAGCGTACATACACCACTATAATGCAAGGTTATGCATCTATTGGTGAGATTGGTAGAGCTTTTGAGTATTTTACAAAGATGAAGAGTGAGATTTTAAAGCTTGATGAAATATTATATGGAACCTTGCTTAAGGCATGCTACAAGGCAAGAAGGATGCAGAGTGCTCTAGTAGTCACAAAGGAAATGAATGTGGTTGGAATCAAGAAAAATGCCTATATTTACAATATTTTGATTGATGGGTACATAATCTTTATTCATTGTAGTCCTTATTATTCTAAATTTGATTTTGTTAGGCTACTAGAAAGACAATGACATTCAGTTAACATTGTTCTAGATAGTACTTTATAAACTTCTTATAATATGATTAGATTTTTTTTTATATAATTTTGTGGGGAGGGTATTTTAATGTCAGCTGGGACTCCTTCTTTTGAAGATGTTTTTCTTGGTGAAAAAGCATTCAGACTATGGCAATATGGAAAAATAACAAATGTTGATAGTATCATTATTTTTTTACTGTGTTTTCCAGATTTCATTGGTAGCATTCACTTGATATTAGTTGGGCATATCTGGATTAGGAAAGTTTCATTTAGTCTTGTTCGAAGTTTTGTTGATGTGATTCCATATCAATTGTTTCCATGCTTTTCCAATAAGAAATAGTTAAGGTTATTTTAGGGCCATTTGCAGTGCCTTAGGAAAATAATTAGGAAGCATCTATGAATAGGAAGAAAATTATTTATTGTAAATCCTTTTAGTAAACTTCTTAAATGTTAGCATGATAAATTATTACCATTGTAATGCACCTTTGTCAACAAGATGAGCTCTTATTGCAATCAAGTGAAAGCCTACAACCTATGAGCACAATAGTCCCATGAAGACACATGTCTTGCAAATACATCATCCCAATGAAGACACATGACTTATGGATGCAGTGATTCAATGAGAGTTTGAATTTTGGTGATTGTCATAATGATGATTCTATTTATGCTGAAACCTTGCTATCATGAAAGATCTTCATGTGCATCCTAGTGGTGGTTGATTCTTTGAAGGGCCTCCTTGAGAATATCAAAATTGATGCCCCTAATGGTTTGTGGATTCAGACTCTGCTCTTAATTATTCGTCTGTGGTTGGTGATGGTACCAATAGCTCTACTCCATCTAACTAGGCTTGCACAATAGAAGCTCCCCTACTTGCTTGCACAAACATCCCAAGTGTTAGATGCAAGCTCTGCCCTTAGCATCGCTTTCCAGATCATCACAATGACACACTAGAACAACAACCACTGTCGAACCACACTCTCAAATTTGTGCCAATGGAGTGAGAAAGAAAAGCATATTTAGGGAGTTGCACATAGCAAATGGGCTACTGCTTCATTCTACTCTTATAGATCTAATGTCATTGATTTCATTTGGAATTTGGTATTACATTCATCCTTTGCTCATTCTTGGAAATGGCTCTATTTGATGGCCACAAGGAGCTTCTAATAATAAAACCTCCCTCGTCACTCATGATAAGCAACCCAACTACTAGATGATGGCTTGCCCTTCATATCACTTTATAGGCAACCACAATGACACATTGGAATGACAACTGCTACCAAACCATTCAACAAATTGTGCCAATTAAGTTTCATAAAGATGACTTTGGGGAGCCCTCGCATAGCAATTAGGATGCTTCATGGCCCTCCAATAGAAAGGATGTCAATACCAATATTCAAAATCTAGAAAAAATGTCTTTCTTGAACACCAGCACTGATTCTATTGGAGTGTCACTAGGAGCTTTCATTATCAAATATCGCATTAGCCATGATAGATTCATAAAAAATTGCTAAAGTGCCAAGCAACCACCTAATGCTAAACGAGGACTCACCATTAGATCAACATCAAAATCGTTGAACAAACGCACTATAGAATGGTAACTGTTGCCAAGCCTCTTTTGATATTGCGTTGGTCGAGTGATCGAAGAAGATGATCTAAGAGAGATTCCATGGGTAGGCATTCATTGAGGGATTCACACATCCAAATTTCTATAGTAGCTATGTAGCATATTGATGGTAATCAATATCACTGCAACCTGCTGTATTTTTTTTAACAAATTAGTTTGGTAAAAATTTTGACCAACTCATCAAAAAATTTCACCAAGATTTGGTCAAGATTTTGACCAATCCTTTGGTCGTGGCCATGGCATCCTAGTCATGGGATGGGCCAAGATTGGTCAAAATTTTGACCAATTTTAAAATGTTTTCCACCAAGATTTTGTCAAAATTTTGACCAATCCTTTGGTCGTGACCATGGCATCCTAGTCATGGGATGGGCCAAAATTGGTCAAAATTTCAACCAATTATTAAAAAATTTCCACCAAGATTTGGTCAAAATTTCAACCAATCCTTTGGTCATGACCATGGCATCCTGGTCATGGGATGGGCTAGAATTGGTCAAAATTTTGACTAATAATGACAAATTAGGCCCAGAAGAAATTTAAAAAAATTGACCAAAGCATTGGTCAAAATTTTGACCAATTAGAAGGTTGGTCAAAATTTTGACTAGAAAATTTGTGACGTACTGCTTGGTCACACTTTCAACCAACATGGTCAAAATTTTGACCAAAATTCATCAAAAACTGGTCAAAATTTACTAGCATGTCACTAGCTTGAGTAAGACTTCCAGAGCTTGGATTTTTTGCTCATTAGGATCATATTTCCATCTTTACATCTTCTCAACCAAAGCATCCTCTATCTATTGTTGCCCCTCCTTGCTCCTGGATTCATATCTAATATATTTGAATCTTGTCATGCCACTTACTTCCTTTAATCTTTTTAACTTTTGTTTAAAGGATAGTGTGGGCTTCTTCAGTTGGATGATAGGTGTATTTTCTTCTTCATCTTCATCATCACCCTTTTGAAGCTTCAATTTCCTCCTTGACTTTCTAGCAATGTTGATCACATGGGTACCTACCTTTTTAGGTGTAGCTTTCTTAGGTGCAGTCTTGATCACTTTGCCCTTCTTCTTTGGAGGTTCTTCTTCCTCTTCTTCTTCCTCTTCTTCTTCCTATTCTTCCTCTTGTTCTTCTTCATCCTCCCCTTTTTCCTCGATGATCATAAGAGGGTCATCCTTCTTGTCTAATTTCTTCTAAATATTTTCCACCACTTTCTTTCCTTGCATCAAAATTTGAGGGATCTCTATTTCTACAGATATTTTGATTTTAAAATCCTCATAGGTGCTAAAATATGTAGCCTTAGGTTCAAATGGCTCATTTAGTAGAGCCTTAATGATATCCTTAGTATCATTAATGTGTACTTCAGAACCTAAAGGTTTTATCCATACTATCCTAGGTGTGACTATTTGAATGCGAGTATTATCACAATCAACTAGGAAAAAAATATCTTGTTCATATTTCTCAACCAATTGTTGAGGAATTATGTACCTATTATGCATCTTTTCCTTCAAATTCTTAAAATATGCATCCATAATTCTATCAAAAATTTATCCTAAATCATTGATTTGGTATATAACAGGTCTATCCTTGCTCTAGACCACACTACCCTTAGAAGGGAAGAAATTTTGCACATAGAAAAATAGACATACCAAAAGAGAACTAAACTTACACACATTATTCTTTGATGCCCAAATACTTTCCATGTTCTTGCCTAGTTGGCTCAGCTGCAACTCGGTTAGGTCAAAAGATAAATTGTTCTTCACATCCTTGTAAGCTAGGTCAACTACCTCACAAGGTGCATTGTTAGGTCTACTCGAGTTATAGATCTTGTGGGAAATTACATGGATTCAAAACTTGATTTCTATGTCAGTGACATTATTCAGCTTCATTCCTCTACCATCCCACTCTGCTAGGGTTTTCTTTGAAAGCTCACCTCAAGCTAGGGTTTCAGTAGTTTTAGGTCTATCTAGCTTTGGGTAACCTGTGACTTGATGGATCATCTCCTTTGTGATCTTTATTGGTTACTCAAGCTAGAAGGACATATCATGAATCCTACTCAAAACATATCTGATCCAATTCACTTGAAAAATCCTTAGCATGTCTAGTGCATCAGTCAAACCCTTGACTTCTAAATGTATGTGCTTAGGTTTTATCACTCCATTCTCACATAATGAATTATATACCTCATTTGTCTCAAAAGAACCTAATTCTTGAATTGTGAAATGATAAAATGACCTAATATCATGGATCAACAGTACCTTTAGAGAAATGACTAAGTGAACTCCCAATGTGTCACTTTGCTCAACAATTGCAAGATAAATCTCAAATTTTGGTGTATCATAGACCACATTCTTCACCAATATTTCAGAACCCTTCTTTGCCTTTATACTAGATTTAGATGCCATTTAAATTAGTGAATGAAGAATTACCCTAACTGATAACATTCTATAAATGTACTTCTACAAATTCACTCCAACAACACAACAATTTGCTCTTGATTGCTTGGGGTTCAAAAATCGCTCTACTTAAACTAGTCTCTAAATTTGTAGTGAAAAAATGAACTTTTGATTCCATATTTTATAGAAATTTCAAATTTTAGGGCCTAATAAATGCTTCATACTTGGTAGGTGAGAAGACTTGGCAAGGACTTCAAACCTAAGCTCGGCATGAACTATTCATCGTGAAGCTCAGTTAGAATTGGTTTCTAACTTGGGTTTTCTTGGTGATGCTTAATAGCTTGGTTACAGCTGAATTTTAACTCATTTAAAATGTAGTTCCCTCCACTTGCCCCAGTACATCTTAGTTTATAGATTTGGACTGATCTTTCTTGCTTACATGGAACTGATGTAGGATCTTATTTGTATTTATAGTTCTATCCATATCCTAGAATGCTTAGTTGGATATGGATGCTTCACCCAGCTCATTGGTTTGGATGATAATAGCTTCATTTTCTCACCTTGTATTTTCCTCTAATTTCCTTACCTATTCCTTATTTATCTAAGTTTTGATCTCTTCAACCTTTGTTTTCCCTTTATTTCCTTCACCGTAATTTGTTGTAGCTCAATTCATACAATTTCTTGACAAATGACCTATCTTTTTGCATACATAACATCTTAAAATATATTATGATTTTTTCTAAAGTGTGTCCTCACACATTTTACTCCAATGTGACTGTATTCTCCACATAGATGACATCTTCCCCATGTATTGTAGTCCCAACCAATAAATTCTCTTTGTATGGTTCCATTGTACGGATTATTTGGATTCTATTGATTTGATCTGCACTAAGAAGATTTCTGACCATGCTTGTGACATGTGAAATAATTTCCTTCAAATTTTGATTTGGTTTTACATTCATTTGCCTTGTGTCCACTTGTTACAATTATAGAAATAACCTTGAAACTCAGGTTGCATAGTATTACTCCAACAAACATTTGATGTATGACCTATTTTTCCACAATTGTTACATGTAGGCTTTTTGTTCTTCTATATTCCTTGTTGTGATGATTCTCCTCCATTAGTATGTCCTAAGCCAGTAGTGCCTTTAGGTTTATTCAGAGTCTATTCATACAATAGATTCACACTTTTCTATGACCTTAACCTTCTTTCATTGAGTTCCTTTTTATCTCTTAGTTCATTTTGGAGCCTATCATTCTCTATTCTTAGATTGGTGATTTCATTATTTGTATGATCTAGCCAATTTTCCATGTTTGCCTAATGTTGTGATAGTTGTGGTATTTCATTAGTCTTTTTCTTCTAATCTTGTTGCAAGTAATATTTTATCTTCATCTACCATTTCTCTGTCATTCACTGCTTTGTGCTTTTGTTCGATGACTTCACATCACCTAATCAAGTGACTTTTTTGTTCTCTTTTCAGTTTTCTTACTTCATCTTGTAGAGTGGCATTCCTTCCTAGTATATCTTCTATGGTTGCATCTACTTCTTCTGAAATTCTTTATTTGCAAAGGTATTTTATTCTTCTTCTATGTAAATATTGTCATTCATCTGCATAGCCAGTTCTTTTCTTCTTTTCAAAGAGTGAGTGAGTTGCTCCTTGAGTTTCTTGACTTTTTCTATAGCCATATGTAGATCAAGTTTGTCATTTTCAACAGATTTCTCTAACTCATACACTTCCATTTCCTCGGATCTTTATTCTCAAGTTTTTAAGCATCTGATAAGAGAACATCACTCTAACACCAATTATTGGAAATGTAATGACATACAAGTGACTGAGAGGGGAGGGGTTGAATTAGGAACCACTTAAAACTCTTCACTTAGAATATTTTTGTTGTACTTTATTAGATTGTCTAATCTACTACCATGCATGAACATAAATTAATAAATAAATCAACACAATAAAAATTTCACACAATTTTTGGCAACCCAGAAACCCTCCAAGGAGAAGGTAAAATTGGTGTGGGGATGATACCCACAATGCTTCACTACTACAATAATAAAGTTGGCATGTTAGGGATTATAATTAAACACTTTTGGTGGTCTACTCTATTAGGAGTATGAAGGACTATTATGTCCACCTTGTAAAAGGATTTTACAATACAATGAAGTATGTACTTTGTTAAGAGATCTTACAAAGGACTGCTAGGTCCACCTTGTCACAAGATTTACCTGATGCAACTATTAGGATGCAATTAGTAGGATGATCCTTGTTTGATACTTAATTTGTTAATATAGATCCTTTGAAGATTGTAATCACCTGACTATGATAGATATGTCTTTTCTCTGCCCTTTATACTACTTGGTAGCTTGCTTACTCATTCTTCTCTATCTTCTTCTTGTTTTCCATACTCATTTGCTTCACTTGCTTATATACTTATCATCCATTTTTTCACTTCTCATGCTTCTTCACACACTTAGACAAACAATTTTCCTTTCTTATATAACAATCAATTAGTATTTTCATTCTAAGTCAACTCAAACAAGAGGTGCCTTTACAATAATAAAATTTTACCTTCAAGTCGGCTGAATGTTGATGCATGGGTCACACAATGCACTTAGGTGTTATTATGATGCTCAGGTGATACTCTATCACTCAGATAATATTGAATGTCTTTCTTGAACTAGATGTTTAGTTCATACTAAGAACTCAACAAATACTAAGAACTCGATTCATAATACTAGCTTGGTTCACATTGAGAACTCAGTTTACATTGTGATACATGACCATAAGATGGTGCTCAGTTAACACTAGATATTCTTAGTTTGCTTGGGCTACACTGAAGCATGCTAACTGAAGGAAAGCTTGGTTGTAACATTAATCGACCTTCCTGACTTAAGTGTTTTGTCACTAATTGATAATATGTCTTTCCATAGGGTTAATAATTTCTATCCACCTTCCAATCTAGGGAAGAATTGCCAAACAACCCACAAAGGAGCCCTAATTAAAATGATCCCTTAAGTATTACACACAATAAATACTTAGTGAAAAAGCTAGGAACATCCCTAACAACAAAATCAAAAGTCTCTATGAGCTTTCTAACCCAAATTAAACAAGATGAGTCTAAGTTACAATAGACTAGAAGAAGCATAAACTTCCTAGAGCTAAAAACCAAGAAATACTCCAGTTGAAACTAATGTCATTAATTAGTTTTGTCTCTTCACATTTTAGAATACCATTACTCCAACGGGTAGTACTTTGAGATTAATGAAGGTTACCAATTTTACAAGTAAGATAAGAAAACAAAAAAAAACCTTATCATTTTCTAAAAAGAGAGCATAATAAAAAAACATCTATTAATAGTATGAAATATAATCCACTAAATAAGGTACCAGTTTTACATAATAAAATGAATTAGAGTCTATATTGTGAAGGATAGATAAGATTTACTAGAAAGAACACATACATCAATGATAAACAAAATAGAACTTATAATTTTAAACATCTCACAAATCATAGATTGTAACAAGTTCCAATAAGATTATCATAGCGTGGAGTCTATAAATGTTTCAACCCATATTAAGTATCAACGATTCTTAAAATCAGAGTCTAATCTTCAGCTTTATGGGTTCACAACCCACCTTCTACTTATGTTAACATTCCAAAAAAGGACTTATAAACCTAGATTAGACTTACTACTTTGAATATTTCCTTTACCCTAACAAACTATATAGGGGTGACAAGTATCCAAAATAAAAAAAGTTTCCCAAAAAGAAACCCATAGCAAATGATTTTATCTTCAATCCTTCAGTGGTCCTTTCCCCTTCCTTTCTCCTCTCGATCTTTGGCCAGCCAACATCTCATTTCCTTGTTTCTTTATCTTCAACTTTCTCAGGTTCTTTTCCTCCTCAGAATCATCCACTTCATCTTTTGATTATAGACATGTTACATTTGCATAATTTGGGATATCATCAATGTCGACCTGGATCCACACGCACTTCCTTCAAGTACTTCACAAATCAATTAGGGTCCTCTGGTCTTTTTACATGAAATAAAGCCAACAGGAAGTTAAGACTCCTAATCGTCATTTCAGTCTTCTCCCTAAAAAACTCCCACTCATCAATTGATAGAATTGAGAATTTAGGGATTGGTTTCCCATTGACCTCCACCTTGTCATGGTTCCTTTCCCTAGGAATAGTCAAATTAATGTCAATATTCCTCAATACCACTACCATGTTCACTAGATATTTCTTATGGAACAAAATGTTGCATAATTCCTTCACCACCTCCATGTCTCTCTCAAAAAACACCCTCAAAGATAAGAACATTGACGTAATATATGAATCAACTCGTGTCTTGTTAGTGTTTTCTAGGCATTCTTCCCCAGATATTCTCATAACTGCATCCAATACTAGAGAATGAGGAAAACAAACAATTCCCCTTAATCTTTCCTCAGTGAAAAAATTTCTCACCTTCTTTTGTCATTTCTTTCCCCTCGTTCGCAAAATGGTATCCATCTCCTCTATCATAGTCTTGGTAGATTCAACTACTTCTGCACCTCACAGTACTCTTTAAATGATACAAAAGGGATCAAGCATAATTTTTTTTTAAAAAAGATTATCCAGTCCTTGTAATGATAGCAATGTACTGCTCCCACTTATCAATATGACAAATTTCCTTTATAGAGTAATAAAAGCCTTCTTTTCCCTCTCGTATTTCCAATTCCTCGAAGAATTGGAACATGCATGAGCAATAATAAGGAGAGAGGGATGCTAATCACGTTACTTAAAAATATCAAAAAGGTAATGCTAAGTTACTTATTTCTCCCAATCTTTGGTCTTACCTATAGTTGAGTTATGATAATAATATAGAGTTAGTCAATCAAGGAGAGTCAATACCTAAGTTAGCTAACTCATATGCCTGCGTATTTTCCTCACTATATATATGATTAAAAATGATATTTTTGAATTGCTTACAAAGTTCTAGAGCTACTAAGACTTTTGCATCCATTCTCTAATTTGGGAGAGAACCTTTTCACATGGTGTTAATAATAATAGTTGAGTCTCCTTCTACCTCCAAATTCCTAATCTTCAGAGATTTACATAATTGAAGGCCTTCTGCAAAAGCTGATATTTCTACCAAATTGTTTGTGATTTTACCAATAAATTTTGATAAATTAGCTACCTCAATTCCCTAATCATTGTTAATACTACATCTTATCCCTCCCAAATCGGGGTTCCGTCTTGAGGATCCATCAAAATTTAGCTTGAATGAACCATCCTTTGGACCTTTCCAAACACAATCCCTTCTTTTATGCTTACTATCATTATCCCCTGATCTTAAGAAAAGGGGAATTTTTAGGCCAATCTATTTGTCTCTCATCTTCTCATCCCAGGAAGACATTTTTGCATTCTGGAAGTTAGAGTTGAGTAATCTATTATTAATCAATTTTATTATAGCTACTTCTATAATCTGCTTGAGATGCTCACCTGCCATGAATTTATCCTAAAAAAAACTTTCGGGAACTATGGAAGGAGACAATATCCATATGTTATGATACATATTGTCATATCTAAGAAGAGGACAGAAGGTTAACATATCCTTAATAGATCTAGGAAAAGCTAATTGTAAGCCAACTAATAAAAATATTTAGCATGAAAACATGATCATCTTTGAAATTCATGAAAGTACATGTGTAAAATAAATCTTACATCGCTATAAATAAAGGTTATAAGATATAAACCTCAAGGTTCTAAACTTATATCACAAGACCTTATAATATGTCCCAAAAATTATATATACAATGGAGCATATTCCATCAATACTAGATATTTACTTAATATAATATTTATAATCATGAAAAAATATTTTCCTAGAAAGAAATAAAAAATAAATATAATACATCTAAGTAATTCTTAAAAGTTTTTTTGTTTGTTATTAATAATATTAATATTATTGAATATAATTTATATCTACAAATTATATCAATTATAATGTATTAATGCCTGGTAGTAATTAATTACCATAATTATATATACAATGGAGCACATTCTATCAATACTAGATATTTATTTAATATAATATTTATAATCATGAAAATTTATTTTCCTAGAAAGAAATAAAAAATAAATATAATACATCTAAGTAATTCTTAAAATTTTTTTTGTTTGTTGTTGAATAATATTAATATTATTGAATATAATTTATATCTACAAATTATATCAATTATAATGTATTAATGCCTTGTAGTAATTAATTACCATTATATACATATAAATGAATGACATCAATATTTTTTTCATATAAAATTATTTTAATTTATTACATCTAACAAAATTTTATAGCAAATTCAAATATAATCTATTGCCAATTTATGTAAAAGTTTAAATATAAACTAAGATATAATAGAAAAGTGTCACATAACTCTCAATTTGACATAAATTTAGTTGAAAATTTTGTAATATACTTCCGAAAAAAGGGCTCCTGTAACACAAAAAGTATATAAATTTATAATTAAATAATAAAACTTTTAGAAAGATTTTAATTATTTGAAAATAATTATATGTGATTGATTTAAACTAATTGAATTTCCAAAAAAGTGAATGCAATAGTACTAACCTTACAATAATAATAATAATATTTATTATTTTTTACTTCAAATTTATGTCCACTTTGTGCCTCTCTCTCACTCTATATTTATGCCAAGAGGCATATACAATGCCAACAACAATTCCTAGCAAAAGAATATTCCAAGAAATAGTATATGTAATGAAAAAATATTTGATAAGAGTTACAAACAAAATTCACTTTTAAAAATTAATTTAAAATAGCAAATGTCATTTGTTGTTCACAAAAATGTTAAAAATCAAATTAAAATATGTAATGTCATTTGGCAATCATAATTATTAACAAATAGAAATAGAAAATAAATTTGATGGGAGTTGCAATTAAAATTTATTTTTTAAAATTAATTTAAAATAGAAAATGTCATTTGACATTCACAAAAATGTTAAAAACTTAATTAAAATATGTAATGCCATTTGACAATCATAAATAGAAATAGAAAATAGATTTGATGGGAGTTACAAATGAAATTTATATTTAAAAATTAATTTAAAATAGATCCATTGTCAATAAGAAAGAAAATGGAGGAGTTACAAAATTTTTAATTAAATAAAAATTATTAAATAATAAAATAATAAAACATTTTCGAAATAATAGTTAGCCAAAATAATAGGAAGTCAAATAGAGGTTGAAATATTGGGCCTGAAAAAATAGGGCCAAAAAATAGAACCTCAAAAAAATAGGGTTGAAAAATAGGGTCCGAAAAAATAGGGCCGAAAAAAAAAGGACCCAAAAAAAAGAGCTTAAATATTATTAAACATTTAAATATTGAAACTATTTTAAAATATATTTTTGCACTCACATTCATGCTTATTATTTGTGGGGAGTGGTGGAATTTGAAACAAATTTGTTGAATGTGAAGAGCCATCCATTGGGGGATATGAGGAGCCTCTCACAAGTTATAAAAAAAGGTTTCTCATTTCAATTTCATTTTGTGATTTATGAGGGAGGAAGAGGTGGAGATTATTGGAGGATTAGATTGAAGTTTTTTATGAGAAGTTGATTGAAGTTTTGGAGTAATCTTAGATTGCTACTTTTTATTTATTTATTATTATTTAGTTTTAAATTTAGATTTAGATTTAGTTTTAGTTATGTATTTAGATTTACATGTAGATTTAGTGTCAAAATTAGCTATAATATTCTACTTTGATTTAAATTTCAATTTCAATTAGTTTAGTTTAGATTTAGAATTACATTCAACATTGTTTAGATTTGCATGTAATAGCTTAGCCTTGCATGTTTGATTTAGATTTAGAATTGCATTCAAAATCTAGTTGATTTGTATTTTTTATGATACTTTTCGTTTGCATATTTTTAATGTACATGTTTTAAATTAGCTTTAGATTTGCATATTTCATATTAGTTTTAGATTTGCATATTTCAAAATTGTTTTGGTTTGCATGTTTCAGATTTGTATGTTTCATAATAGTTTTACATTTGCATATCTCAAAAAAATTATGTTTTCATGTTTCATAATTGAATGTTATCATTAATGCGGATGATAGTGTTCCCACATCAATGAAATGTGTATTTTATGAAACTTAATAATTTATTTAAGATAGAAAAATCATAAATTTAGTTTATATTTTGTCATTATTTAATTAGATTAGGTATGTATTTTATTTAAGTATTTTTCATTAAAAAACATACATACATTGTTTATGTTTGTAACGTTTAAAAAGTGGAAGTAATGCCACCATATTTCAAACATTACAACCTAAATGTTTCATTCAAAATAGTTTTGATTTTATTTTTTCTTATTTTGAACATTATTCCTTTGGAAGAAATTGTGTTAGTTTCTAATACTTTTTTATTCTGATTATTTCTATATGTTGATGTTTGTTTATAAGTTTGCAGGTTAATTTTTGAGTTATGGATGCCTTGAATAGATAATCAAACATTATTGATACTAGTATGACAACTTCAGTGGCCTCAAATGATTTCTTTGATACTGATTTTGACAAATGACTATAAATAATTAAAGATTCGTGTACAACTATAATTAAAGTTGTTGAGAACACAATATTGCCAATTAATTATGTTGAGGAAATAGAAATAATGGAGATGAAAGATGTAGACAAATGACACATTTGCAAAAGTGGATGGGTTTCCCTCAATGATGAATGAAGTCTTTCACAATCATTTTTTAAATAAAGGTTGCAATATAATCCTAATCATTGGAGAATGTGACATGTATTTACACCATTACAGATAAATGTTATGTATATAGTTCATTCTTGTATCCAATTTTAGAATTTTACTTCTTCTAATTACTTGTATTGGGAGTTGTGTTTCCCCATTGTTCTATGTAACTTTCATGAAAAAGAGAACAAGAAAACATAAATTTATTTTTATAAAAGATGCCTTCAATGGATATGGCTACTAAATATGTTAATTAAGAAATAAAATCATAAGTCTACATAGATGTCCTTCGTGATAAGCATATTTACAATTCTTAATCATTGCATTAGCATTATTGAAAATTCAACAATATATAATGTTCTCACTATTGGAAATGTAAGAGGACTAACTAAGAGGGGAAGAGTGAATCAATTACCACATAAAAAAATTATTTTCCCTTAGATGTCAATACAATCTTTGTCATGTCCCCTTTTCAAATAATTAAAAATAATAATCTTTGTTAAGGCAGGCAGGCCCAAAAAGGTGAAGTTTTAAAAAAAGGGGATAATCTTTGGAAGCTAATGGACTAATAAATGAATATTATTATTAAAATATGTTTTATTAACCCCTCTTGGATGTGAGTTAGGGTTATGCCCTCTTTTAAGGGGTTTGGAGGCATTTTGGGCTGATTCCAAAACTTGATTTTTGCTCATTTCATTGTTATTCTTCAAAGGCTGCCAAACCTGTGGAGAAGGAGACTCAAGAACGAGAGTTTGCAAGTTTTCAGGAAGGCTAAGGATGGGAGTTTGAAGCCATTCCATGTGCATGCTCATGCAGAGTTTTCCTTTGTGCTGAACAGTGCAGATTTGTGGGTTTTCAGGTGTGTTTTTTGTAAGAGTTTGGTGTTTCCAGTTGAGTATTTCATATCAGTTTGGGTTTCTGCTATATTTCATACTTTTAGATGTTAAAATAGAGCTGAATATATGTATTTGATCATGATTATACTTCTGTGATAGATTATTAGTGTTTTTGTGGTGTTTTCGGGCTATTCTGTGTTGTTTTCGGGAGCCCGATGAGCATTATTTTTATCCTCCGTTTGGGAGCTATTGTGTAAATGTTATACAGATCTAAAAATTTCATTTTGTAGGTTTTTATGCTGCTGAAATTTCTATAAAAATTTCCACTTTCAGATTTACTAATAATATGTGAAGCTGTGAAGTTTTTGGCACTATTTCTGGCATACCCAATTTGGGGTTTATTGAGAAATTGGTGGATCTTTGAAAGATTGGTTGTTTGATCTTAAAGATCTGATTAGAGGCTTGAAATATCATATAAAATCAGTAAAGGGACATTTCAGTGGTATCAGAGCTATGATCTTTCCAGCCTGAGGGTTTGTAGAAGTTTGCATGTCAGTTTTGACAACTACCCAAATCTTGCATGTTAAAATTTATGGTTGCATGCTACTTCTAATCATTTGCATGTTAGTTCTTGGTGAATTTGGTGGTTTCATGTTGCTTCTAATCAGCTGCATGTCAAAATCTATGATTGCATGCTACTTCTAATCATTTGCATGTTAGTTCTTGGTGAATTTGGTGGTTGCATGTTGCTTCTAATCAGCTGCTTGACAAAATCTATGGTTGCATGCTACTTCTAATCAATTGCATGTTAGTTCTTGGTGTTTGAAGAAGTTATAACCTATTGGGGTTACACTCTACTTTATCCAGAATGGACAGGTATAGTACAGAGTCTCAGAGGACATGATCTTGGACAATTGATATCCAAAGTCAGAACAGTAGAAAGGATGGTTATTTAGACATTCGAGATAAACTTATGAAAATAAGCCATGACATGTCTGAACAGTTGGTTGAGCACCATCGTATGATGAATGACATGTTGTCTGACCTAGCTAAGGTGGATAAGTTGACTAGATTTCTATTTAGCATATTTTCTCACAAGGCAGATGACACAATTACCAAGAACTTACATGAGGAGTTTGAGAAACTAGATTATAGCCAGGCAGAGGTCTCAGATTCTACTCTGCCACAAGAAGTAGTGGGTTTAGATGATGATTATGAGGATGTTGCTATGCATGATGGTCAGATACCTGGTAGAGATGAGCAGACATTGAGCATTCATGACTTTGTTGAGAAAGAGTACCAGGCACAGTTAGATGCTTCATCACACAAGGTTGAGGCAGGTAGTACTTCACATGATTTGTCTAGCCAGCTGAAGGTGAACAAAGATAGTATTGTGACTTCATTATCTCATCATGACAGGATGTAGGATATGATAGAGGATCACATTCAGATGATTCAGTTACAGGGTAGACATAAGGGAGTTCAGGCAAAGTCTCCTTGTGTTGACTTACAAGCGATTAGGGAAGGAATGGGAATGATGAAGTTGAGTTATTTACATCTTCTATTAGATCATGACCATATTCTTAGCCTTGTCAAAGACTATTCAGATGCCTTGAGGAGGAAGGAGGAGGAAGTTGACAGGCTTTCTCACGAGCTTGAGGACACTCGAGCTTCTTTGGTGAATACTCCATTGGCATTACAAGACTGGGAGAGACATGGGGATAAGCATGGCATGGAATTGAGTTTAGTTTCATCTTGCACTCCTAATACTCAACTTTCTGCAAATGGTAGATCATATGTGGACATTGATGATGTTGCGAGTTCATCTTGCATTCACATCTAGGATATAGGGACAATGTTAGACAGGTATATGGAATTAGTTGGTATTGGTCATATTACTCAGGTGAGGAGTTTGCTTGAGTTACCAGCTGATTATAGTTTATGGATATGGACTCGAGATTGTTATATTGGCATTTGGGATTTAGTTGACTGGAGATCTTTAACACTTTTTGGGAGCAGTGTTTGTTTGGATGCTATCATGGATTTGATTAGCAGATTGCACGGTGTTGTCTTTTCTTGTGCTAGCAGCTTGTCTGATGTTGGTATTAGTTTTTATACACCGGTGTTGGGCTTTGTTCATATATCCAGTCGACCATACTTGCTGAAATGTGTTGATGATCTTTCATATTTGGCAGTGTGTACAGATGAGTCCCAGGATCATATTGGCATCGATGACATCCAGGAGGATGTAGTGGGCAGTTTTGAAGACTTAGTTTCCTTGGGTACAAAGGAGTTGGATAGCAGTGCTACAGTTTTTGATACTCCATTTGTTGATATGAGCTTTAGAGTTGATTCACAGGATATGGATGGTAATAATCTAGAGACTAGTAACTTTGAGGATACTCCTTTAGACAGTGCATCAGAGGAGGTTTGTAGGAGACAGTCAAGCTAATGCGATCATGTGTCTAATCAGTTGAGAGTTAGTGAGCGAGACATTTCTATCGCTTGCCAACATTTTGATGCTGCTCGTCAATTGTTAGCAGTTTATGGATGGGGTTCTCCTACTAGTGATGAGCAGGGAGGTAGTTATCTTTCCTTGACAGAGTTCCACTCTTTATGGGAGGCTATCCAGATTCTGAGATAGGATTATATGTAGTTGGTAGCCGACAGAGATTATCTTATGGAGTGGGGCAGTACAACATATGATGTATTGTTGGCCAAGGAAGATGAGGTGAGTGAGCTTACTGAGAAGCTTGAGGTGACTTCTGAGATTCTTGAGAGTACACAGTTGGCTTTCAATGAGTCACGATTTCATTTGGCTAAGGTGACCATGGAGTTAGAGCAACTACAATCTTTACTAGATTATGTACAGTCACAAGCTATGGTGTCTGATGATCCGAGGATGTCCATGGTCGAGATTGTCAAAGATAGTGGAAATGGGGATGCATCCATCCTTGATACTAACATTGGCATATCGGGTTCATCCCCACTAGAGTCAGGTTCAGTTGAGTTGGGTGCTGCAGCAGATTGTTGTGGTATACCTGACGTGGTGGTGACCTCTAGCACTAATGGCACAAAGACTAGAGATGTTGTATCAAAGACCATGTGTGATGTTGGTGAGCCGATAGTTGGCATGGTTCCTGCTAGTAATACTACTCCCTTGGCGATGTCTTTAGAGGTAGTAGTCAGTTCCAACTTGGTTAGTGATCGATTGCAGTTAGTTACATCTAGATTGTAGTCTGAGCCATTGACTGAGATTGGCGCATTCTATCAGCATTACATTGTGAGGTATGCTCATCAATTTACCTTTGATGACCATGTTGATGAGATGATGATACAGAGATGTACTTTGGTTCCTAGTGCTTATCATCAGTTATGGGATAGTTTAACGCCTCGGGATGAGAGTTGTGATGGGCACGACATGGCAATAGGTTCTGCAGTTGATAGCTTGATAATACATGACTTAGAGCAGGAGTTTTGGAGTGATGCTTCAGCGGGTGTTGTTATTGATTCTACTCCTTTGGCTATGACATCTCCTGACTTAGATGGTGATCAGTCACAATGGGTTGTATCACTTGTTCATGGTGAGCTATTGACTGAGGTTGGTTTTTTTATCAACATTATATTGCAAGGTATGTACATCAGTTAGCATTTGATCCTTGTGTTGAGGAGTTGATGGCAGGCAAATTTGGTTTGGGTTCCAATTCTTGTTGTTTATCTTGTGATGGCTTTTGACCATCAGGGGTGCATGGGAGTTATGGTTATGAGATAGTGGCCAGTGATCTGTAGAGTTGTATTGACTGTAGGAGTTGTACAGTGTGTGGATTCTCCATACTTGTTATAGTTTCATTCAGGAACATTCACCATTGTTGTAGAGTTGGATTGTACATTTCGTATAGGCCAGTGGGATGTGTTGATGGTATTTACTGTGTTGGCAATTTGATTTGTCCACTTTACTTGGGTTTTGATGTTCTAAGAGTTTGTGTCTCGTGGTTTTCTGATTGTGGAAGTTGTGATTTTGGAGTTTGGTTGAGCTGTAATTGTCAGTTGGATTATGGATTCCTCTTGGTTATATTGCAGAGGATATTGCTGGAGCCTATGTTAATTGACAATCATATAGTTCATGACTACATTTGGGATCCAGGTGGATTGATTGGTTTATTGTTCAGCCATTGCTTGAGGACAAGCAATATTTGGAAGGGGAGGACTTGTCATGTCCCCTTTTCAAATAATTAAAAATAATAATCTTTGCTAAGGCAGGCAGGCCCAAAAAGGTGAAGTTTTGGAAAAAGGGGATAATCTTTGGAAGCTAATGGACTAATAAATGAATATTATTATTAAAATATGTTTTATTAACCCCTCTTGGACGTGAGTTAGGGTTATGCCCTCTTTTAAGGGGTTTGGAGGCATTTTGGGCTAATTCCAAAACTTGATTTTTGCTCATTTCTTTGTTATTCTTCAAAGGCTGCCAAACCTGTGGAGAAGGAGACCCAAGAACGGGAGTTTGCAAGTTTCCAAGAAGGCTAAGGATGTGAGTTTGAAGCCATTCCATGTGCATGCTCATGCAGAGTTTGCCTTTGTGCTGAACAGTGCAGATTTGTGGGTTTTCGAGTGTGTTTTTTGTAAGAGTTTGGTGTTTCCAGTTGAGTATTTCATATCAGTTTGGGTTGCTGCTGTATTTCAAAATTTTAGATGTTAAAATAGAGCTGAATATATGTATTTGGTCATGATTATACTTTTGTGATAGATTATTAGTGTTTTTGTGGTGTTTTCGGGCTATTCTGTGTTGTTTTCGGGAGCCCGATGAGCATTTGTTTTAATCCTTCGTTTGGGAGCTGTTGTGTAAATTTCATACAGATCTGAAAATTTCATTTTGTAGGTTTTTATGCTGCTGAAATTTCTATAAAAATGTCCATTTTCAGATTTACTAATAATATATGAAGCTGTGAAGTTTTTGGCACTATTTTCGGCATACCCGATTTGGGGTTTATTGAGAAATTGGTGGATCTTTGAAAGATTGGTTGTTTGATCTTAAAGATCTGATTAGAGGCTTGAAATATCATATAAAATCAATAAAGGGACATTTCAATCTTCCACTTATCATACAATACTAAATTGCTCGATTAACATTAGAATTTTACTGCTACTTGGTTAACAAAGCAATCTTAAGATTTATTAATCTGTTTTATCTTTTAGTAACTTAGTTGCAAAAACTTAAAGCATAAGAAAACAACATGAACACAAATGAAACCAAGTTTTAACATGGAAACCCAAATTGGAAAAAGCCACCTTGCAACTAGTCATAATAATTTTCACTCTTTTAAAGTGAGCCCTGTTAGGAGCCAACCTTGTTAAAGGTTATACAACATACTATTAAGTATGACCTTGTTAGAGGATTTAGATCACTCTATTAGGAGTGGCCTAGTTAGAGGTCTTTAAACACTTCAATCATGAAATGTCACCTTGTTAAAGGATTTACAAAATGACTCTTAAGTCAACTATGTTAAAAAAATTCTTTACTAGTACAATGGTTAGAAAGCAACAACAATTTGACCTGATTTATGAAGCAAATTTCTCTGCATATTCAAATCTTTGTTCTAGCTTAACCTCTGGATCCTTCCTAGTTAGATGTTTCTTTGCAGTTTATCTTTCACACTTTCCTTCTCTGCCTTTCCTCTGCTCGCATATCCATATTCTTCATACTCCACTTGTCACATATTGTCTTCTCAACTTGGCCTTTCTTATATATCATAAGCTAGGAAAAGTCAACTTGAATATCCTTTCAAAACATCGATAAACATCCAAATAGTCGACCTTAATTAAGAAAACATTTTACAATTTCATTCTAATGTCACTTGATCAACACTAGAACTGAAGACTCGATTAACACTGTGACTTCTTCATTGCCTGACCACTCAGTCAATATTGCAAGTAGGAATCCTTTCATTAACCAACGACTCAATTAAGACTAGAAAGTCTTCATTGCTTGATTACTCAGTCAATAATGAGATATACAAGATTAATACTGCAAACTCAATATTGCTCAGTTAATATTGACATTTTTGTAAACATCAATAACAATATACAATTGATTAATTATTTCCAACAAACTCCCTCTTTCGCATTGATGGCAACACAACATGTCAACATAAGCTGATAAAAATTAGATAATATCCTTAGTTTCATTCTGATTCTTATCCACACCATCTCCCTTTGAGATTTTGCTTGGATTTGCCTCTACTATTTTCCTGTCACTACTCTACTGTAATTTTCTCCCTCTTAGTTGTACACTCCATCAAGACTCTCCCTCTTCCTCATTAATAGTGATCTTTTCACAATCCTCCATGTTGACACTAAAATATCCCTCTTTGACATCAATTTCCAAAGGACACAAACATCTAAAAAATTTACGTACCTTCTGTATTGATTCATATGCGATGTGCTCTACATTACACTACATCAACTTGATTGATCTTTGTTGGAGCTTGGTTGATGCCACACTATCTTTTACTTTTAGTGAGCATCAAATAAGGAAATAACTCCTAGTTCACCTCTTAGATACATAAATGCATCCTTAGGTAAAGCTTTAGTAAATATATCTACTATTTGCTCCTTGGTATTCACATATTCCAGTCTCACCTCTTTGTCTTGAATCAATTCCCTTAGGAAAATATATTTGATTGCAATGTATTTTTATCTTGGAGTGCATCACATGATTTTTTAATATATTGGTTGTACTTGTGTTATCACAATATATAACCTCTCGTTCCTTGATTTCTTCCTTCATTCCTAACATCAATTGCTTGATCCACATTATGTTAGAACGATTAACTATTGCAACATCATACTTTGCTTATGCTATGGATTGAGAAATATAATTATGCTTCTTGCTTGTCCAAGACACTGTCCTTTTTCCAAGAAAGAATGCTCCTCCACTAGTAATTTTTTCATTATCAATGCTTCCTGCCCAATCTGCATTAGTAAAGGCTCTTAACTCAATATTTCATCATTTCTTATACCATAACCCATAGTCTTCAATTCCTTTTAGATATCTTAGAATTCTTTTCACTACCATCATGTGATTTTATTTAAGATTAGCAGAATATATTGCAACTATGTCAACTACCGATGCAATATAAGGTTTGGTGTGAACCACATACTAAAGCTTCCCAATCATTGATTTATAAGTAGTTTCATTTACCTCCTTTGAATCATCATTCTTTGAGAACCTATGTCCAGTAGATATAGGTGTTCCAAGTGGTTTGGAATCCTCCATTCCAAATACTTTCAATGTTTCCCTGATGTATTTTGATTGAGTAATGAATATCTCATCCTATGAGGATTAAACCATGGACATAAATAAAAATTACATGCCAATATAAAACAATGTTAGAAAATAATAGATCTCATAGAAAATAACACAAGACACCAAGATGTAACATGGTTCACCCAATCCTTGGGCTATGTTCACCAAACAACAAGTTCAATATTATTACGATCCAATGATTACAATCTGTAATCCCTTATACTTCAATACCACCGCAAGAACTAATTTTTGCATTACACCTTATGAAACAATCCCTAACCCTAAGCCCTTTTATACAAGTATTTTTTGTAATGACCCTTTCCAATAGGCCACTAAACAAAACTCTAAATTTAATACACTGCCAAAGTATATTGCTGAAATAAGGAAATAATAGTGCTAATGTATTCATTCAATAAAAACCAAATGTTTTTACAAATGATATGGAAATTTTCAGCACTGAAATATATGACACAACACATTACAGACAACCCTAACTAGTTGTATACAATAGAGAACTTATTACAACTACAAATTGAAATGAAGAACCTGGATTGATCAGATACTGGAGACTGACTGCTGAAGATGATATGATGAGAGTGCAACTCCAACTAAAACTCTAAACCAGCAATTAAGCACAAGTGAAAGGATTGAAATATCCTTCCCACCACTGCAATAATTCAAGTGATCTTTCACACCCTTAAAATTGCATACCAATTGAGAGTTTTCGTTCTTAATAGCCAATTGTGACTACTTGCAGAAACCCTAGGCTCCACAACACACATAAGCAAAAATCAATAATAAATCTTGATGATAGGCAATGAGCCCTCAATGCCTATTTATTCTTTTTTCCCCAATAGGTCAGCCTCTTTTTAAATTATTTCTCTGCTCCTTCCAGCAACCTCTAGAACATTATTTTATTTAATGACTCTATAAGATATAAAGTTACCTTGTAATATTTATTTATTTTTTATTATTTTTTATCGATAACTTTATAAATAATTAATTCCTCCAAAACAGGGTCATTACATTTTTGCTGTTTTAGGGTTAAAACATGTCGGCCATAAATTAGTGAATATAAGCAATAGCCAATTGGCGAATAGTATCCCACAATCTTGTGCCATTAGCAAATGATGAATAGTAACCCAATTTTTTGTGCCATTGGCAAATAGTAGCCCAAAACCCCAAAGAGTTTATGAAGTATGTATAGTACTTCCCTAATGAATCACCACAAACTAACACATCCTTCTTCTGATGAACTTGTGGATCTACAAAAAAATTAATTTCCCTAAACATAGACATTTCAAATTCTTTCCTCCTTTCTTTAGCAAATGATTTGCACAAAATATCACATCCTCTAAATATGATATCATCTACAAATATTTTTGCAAGCAATATCTTTTCATGTGGTCCTTCCTTAATATACAAATTTCTATTATCATTTGTCTTTTCAAAACTATTTTTTACCAGATATATGTGTAGTCTTTCGTACCATGATCTAGGAGCTTGCTTTAATCCATATAAGGATTTATGAAGTTTACATACCATGTTTATTTGGCTTGGATCTATGAAACTTTTAGATTGTTCAATGTAGACTTCTTCTTCTAAGATTCCATTTAAGAATGTTGGTTTTACATCCATGTAATATACTTTGAATCCCTTTTGTGTTGCATATGCTAGAATTATTCTAACTCCTTCAAGTCTTCCAACAGGGGCAAATGTTTCCCCATAATCAATACCTTCTTCTTGAGCATAACCTTTTCATACAAGTCTTGCCTTATTTCTTGTCACTTCTCCTTTCTCATTCATTTTATTTTTGAATGTCCATCTTGTATCAATCACATCTTTATCCTTCGGTCTAGGAACAAGAGACTAGGTTTTATTCTTTTCTGTTTTCTCAATCTCTTCATTCATTGCTTCTATCCAATTTTCATTTTCTAAAGCATCTTTTACAAATCTGGGTTCAAATTCACTAAGTAAACATGTACCTTTTAATTTTTTCCTTGCCAATGTGCCTTATGTCTCTCCTCCAATTATTTGATTAGGTGTATGATGTCTTTTAACAAATTTTGCAATCCTTGGATCTTTCTTACATGATTCTGAACTTGGTTCACTTGGTTCTTCAAGATCTTCATCCTTTTGCTTGGGTTCCTCTAGTTGATCTAGTTGTAACTCAAGTAGTACTGCATGTAATTTGGGTTGCACTTCTTGGGATTCCAACTTGGGTTGAACAAATTGTAGCTTGGGTGCCTTTGTTTGTGACTCAGGTTGAATTGCTAGTGAATTGCTAGGTGCACTTAGTTGTTGATTGGCTTCAACCTTCTAAGTTAAAGTTTTAGGTTCCTCTTCATAATAGACAAACTTTTTGTAATATTTAGGCTCTTTGTTGCTCTATTCTTCACTTCTTTCTACAAACTCATCAATTTTCACATGTGCACTTTCTACGACTTTGTGAGTAGTAAGGTTCGTACATTTGTATGCTTTGCTTTTATTGGAGCACTCCAGGATTACTTCTTCATCGCTTTTTGCATCAAGTTTTCCTTTCCTTACATGTTTCAAGATATAACATTTACTTCCAAATACTCTAAGATAACTAACATTAGGCTTATACCCGTACCATAATTTATAAGGCGTTTTGTTTGTACCTTTATTTAATTGAACTTAGTTCAATGTATGAACTGTTGTGTTGATTACTTCACTCTAGTATTTTGGTGCAATATTCTTCTCTATCAATAGTGTCGTTGCACATTGTATGATGGATATGTTCCTTCTCTCTACTATTCCATTATGCTCTGGAGTTCTAGGTGTTGATACATGTCTTTTGATTTCTCTTTCATTGCAAAATTCATTGAATTCATTTGAGATGAATTCTCCTCCTTTATTTGATCTCACACATTTCAAATTCTTTCCTGTTTCTTTCTCAACTCAAGTCAAATACCATTTGAACTTTTGAAAATCATCAGACTTATCCTTCAAAAATATTAAAGTCATCGTCCTAGAATAATCATGAACAAATAAAATGAAATATAACTCCACAATAGCTTTCCACTCCAATTGACCCACAAAGATCTGTGTAAACAGGTTCCAAAACTTCTTTAGAATTGTAGGACTTACTTTTGAAACTTCTTTTATTCATTTTACCAATTTGATATTGTTTGCACATGCCCACCTTAGGTTTCTTCAAATAAGGTATGCCTCTTACTCTGTTATTCTTTCTTATGGTGATCATGTTATTAACATGACATATTCTTTTATGCCATAGCCAACTTTCTTACTTGAGCTAACAAACAAGAACTTTCATTGAGATCTAAGTAAAACAGGTTTCCTTTTGTCTGATTGCCAGTTCCAACTAGTTTTCCTTTTCCATCCAATAGTTTGGCTTTTCCATTTTGTATCCTATTTTTTTCAATTGTGCTAGATTGAGTAGATTATGTCTTAATCCTTCAACTCAATACAAATTCTCACATTTCATTTCATCAGTTAATGCTATGATTTTTTTTTCCTTTTACATAACATGGTTCATTGTTTCCAAATCTAACACTTCCACCATCATAGTGTTCCAAATTTTCAAACTTAGTTTTATCACCAGTCATGTGATGAGAGTAACCACTATCTATGATCCATGTATCATTTTTGCTAACATGAGAGATAAGTGCCATCTTTTCATTTTCTTCATCATCAAATTCATCTTTAACAACAATATAAACTACTTCATCTTCATCATCACTATCACAATATTTTGCAATGTAACATGATTTCTTACCTTTTCCTTTGTAGTCCTTGTAGCTTTTGAAGTCTTTCTTGCCTTTGAATTTGTTGAATCTCTTTTCATCTATATCTTCCTTTTTTGGACTTCTTACAACAATGTGACCAACTTCTTCACATGAGAAACAAATCAATGGAATCGTTCCTTTGAATTTTCCTTTTCCTCTTGCTACTCTTTTTGCTAGAAGAGCTTTAGTGACTTCAATATCTTCATCTGATTCATCTTCTTCTTCACTGTCAACTTTTTTGCCTTTTGAGTTCCCTCCTTTTCTACCAAGAGTTAGTTTAGCTTTTTTCAAATATAGATTCAAGATTGTTAGAAGAAGGACCATACTTATCAAAGTTATCCAACTTAAAAGCAGTCAATATTTCCACAAGAGTATCTAGGGTTAAGTCGTGTTGGATGGCATCTCATCCGTTGAATAGTTGAAACTCTAAGTGCATAAATAGGAAGAAGATTTCTTATTACCTTTATGATTATTGTCTCATCATCAATTTTACCTCTTGCAACTTTGATTGCACTTATACAATCTTTGATCCTTTCACTATATTGAGAAATATTCTCATCTTCTTTCATTTTTAATTGATCAAACTTTCCTCTTAAACTCTTTGTCATAGCTCTTTGCACATTTTGGTCACCTCCAAAGACTTTCTTTAGCTTTTCCCATGTGTCAAATGCAGTAGGACAATCCTTGACTTCATCAAATTCAAAATAGTTCAAAGAGGATGCAATATCAATCATCATAATCCTTTGCTCATTTTATTTGCTCCATACTCATAGGCTTA